>OOFE01050987.1:0-26953 GCA_900323365.1 Monocentris japonica | reverse complement strand
TGATTCAACCAAATCTCAGAAGGTCAACCGTGGCCTCAATCATCAGAACTTTCCGCAATGAGAACCGGTAAGTCTTCAGCATGCACTAAACATTAGGCTACTCTCAACTGTCAAATGACTGTATACTGCATGCCAATGTGTACAATGTTTTGAACATTGGACAGCCTGTGTTACAAGTGATGACCGTTTTGAGTTATGTGCCTAGAGTTTTGAAAAATGACCACAAGGTTCTGAAATTAGTGCCAAAGTGATTGTAAAAAACTGTAATATGAAGTAAATATTTAACAAAGAGCTCATTTTCTCTCATTTTCTCTTTAAACCAGAAACCCTGAGCACATTTTGGACAGGGGGTGGAGTGATGGGAATGAAAAAGTAAATGACTTGTCGAATTCATGAATGTAGTTTACTAGTAAGCACATAAGATCCCTTTGATGCTGTCTATGAGAACCTGTTTCCTGGGCACCTAAACTTTGTTAAACCCATTACGTCTTTTGTCAGGTGAATGCTCACTGATTGAATAAAGAGGCTAGCAAGGGGGAATGTGAGCTGGCGACTAAGGATAATGCTTTTTGCTGGAACACTTTAACACTCTGAAGAAAGTGTGAAATTGAATTAGCTTAATCAATTATGGGCCACACAGAGATCATTTCTAATGTGAGCAAAGTTCAAAGTAGTCTTTGTCAACTATCAACTGAAGCTGTTAAGACAAAACAAACAGACTTTGCGATAGATGTCTTCAATTGTGGGCTGATGAGGAGCGCTTGAATTATGATACCTGCATTCTAGGTAACTGGGCATGTTATGGGTCATTCCTATGACTGTACGTGTAAGAGGACATAAAACATCACTCCAATTTTTTCTTGATTTATTAGTACAAATTATTTTAATTGATTTTAATTTTGAAAATTTGATGGGGAAAAAAGTTAGGAAGTGTATTGTTTTCAACAGTTCAAGGGGCATACAATTATATCTAATTATAAGACTGTAAGTATTAAAACAAAACAGCGATACAAAAGATACATGTTTACAAGACAGCAAAGTGGTTAGTGTGATCATTTTTGTCCAAAACTTAGGCGGATACAAAGAGATTCAAGCTAGACCATATACTAATTAAATATATACCATAATTACCACAATGTGTATGGGTTAGAGTAAGGGGTTAATAAGGTAGTAGAACTATTGCAACTCACTGGCACTGGAGGTGGGACTTGCACAGTGATGTCATCAGTGTCTACGGGAGAGTCCAACCACTGCCTTTCATCTGATGATTGACTGTCAGGATAGCCTTTCCTTTTACCTGGCTGTGACAGCTGACTCTTGGATCTCCTGGATATACTTTCCAAGTCTTGGCTGTCTCCATTCTGCAGTAAAAGATTAGATTGGGATTTAAAACCATTTACTGTTTGGGGAGAAGTGGTAGGCACTAACACTTTACAGGCACCTTGGAGTGTCATACTAAAAAATGTTAAGAAAGAGAAATCACCTTATCTGAAGAGTACTTCCACAATTCTACACTGTCCATGCTGTTTCTCTTAGTGAATTTGGGTCTTGCTCCTACAAAAAAAAAACCATTAAACATTACATTACAGGGCATTAAAACAAGGTTTGGGTCGATTCAAGCATGCAAGCTTTCCTTGTTTCTGCAAAAGCCTGTTATGTCAGCAGTTGTCCCATGATGTTTGGTGAGAATATGAGGTTTAATCAGACAGCCAGGCAAACAAGCTGAATAAGGGGCTCTTTGCCAGCTATTCACCCACGAGGTAAATGGAAGACTTTGGTGTGAGTTTCTGCCTGGAGGAGGGTTCATGGAAACAATCATCACACAACGGTCTTATGTGAGGGATGAGACTGCACAGTTTCTCCGTCCTTGTGTTATATGCATGTGGTATGTGCCCCTGTTCATGTGACTTGGTGGGACATCTGAGGGGGGAATGCATCCCTCTTCAAAACAAAACCAGTGAAATCCACCCACATTAATGTTTGCAGTAATGAAAGCTTAACCCTCATCATTCCCTCTCAAAACTGAAAAATCATAACACATCAGTCCTCCATTTAATTCATGTTGAAAATGGATGTTGTTTTAACAATAAATCATCTACCTGGGACTTCCTTGATATATTGAGACTTTATATTAGCATTTTGAAATTTTTTGTCCACCCAGACCTGCTATTGAGTATTTGTTTAGTAAATGTGCTGAATGGAGAAAGCAACCATTTCTTAGAGAAGATTGGTTCACCTTGCCCGATAAATGTACACACCCATTGCTTTCTCTCAAATGTAACCTTACTTCCTTCTACTTTTAAACACATCGTCTGCGTAACTAAAAGTCTGTCTCACTTTTAGTTAGTTTCACACTTAAATGGGCCACCTTGCCCAGACGTGCTATTTTTGTCAAACATAGTAATAAAAAGAGTAAAATGTATACACATATAATTTTGAAGTTTTTTACTCTCTGTTGTTTTCAGTACCTTTTCAGTGATAGAGAAATATTTAATATTACTATTTACTACTACCATTTACTAAATAGCTCAGTGAATGCTCAGTATTTGAAACTCCTATTCTAAGCAACTTCAAGTTAGCTCAATAGCCAGTCTATTTGTTCTCTTTCTATGAGACGGGAGTCTCTCCTAACCACAGTTTGCAGTGTGGGTCTGCTCCAAATAGACAGGTCCCAGTTTCAAATAAACATTCACACACATACACACACACACACACACACACACATCACACATTTCCACCTGCCGCACCCTTTCCTTCACATCATGGAGAAGACATAGTGGCCTTAAATGGCCTAAAGGCATCAGTCTGGTTAGTCTCCATTCCATCTGAAACGCACCACATAAGTTCTCTATCATTCTAATAAACACACAAATCTTTGGTCAGATGTGAAATACAACATTCTGTATAGTGCACCGCCTTGGCTACAATCTATAGCAGGATAATTGTACATGAGGAGAGTTGTAAATGTGAACGTCATTACAGCAGTGCATCCAAACCTACATAGATAGATGCACAAAGCACAAACTCTATAGCTCTCTTTAAGCTATAGAGTTTAGGACCATTTGTACAAGGGATAAATGGATATGTGACTTTTAGCTGAGAAAAAAATTCACATCCTCCCGAAACATCAACAATATATCTGATGGATTCAACAGATATTAATGGTAACTAACAAAGAAATTTCCCCCGGGGATTAATAAAGTACCTACCTACCTACCTACCTATCAGGAAAGCTCTTTACAATATGCAGTAAAAGCTTTTCAACAGCACTCATACATTTTGAATGATGTGAATGAATTAAATGAATTGACATTGCATATCACATTATCTAAAGAACTATAATTAGTGGTAACAGTGCAAATGAAGTGTTTAAATGACATAATATTAAACGGTTTCCAGTGTCATTCCATTTGTAGCATCAAATTAGTGCTCTTTCATTCTATGAGAGTACCTGACATGCACAAGGTATGGACTCTCTCTGTGTGTGTGCGTGCGTGTGTGTGTCTGTGTGTGTGTGTGTGTGTGTTTGTGTGTGAGGAGACAATAAGGCAGTGTAACTACTTGTGGGCCAGGACTTAGTTAATCAAAGACGTAATCTTCAATATTTTTATCAATTGCTATTGTTACCAATTCTCAGAAAAACAAAAGTAGGCAGTATTACTCTATTTTCCTATCAGCAAATGAACCATGAATCTCAAGAGGGCCACAAACCAAGAAATAGGAATGCAATTATACAGTGTATATAACATCCAGCAGAAATTAAATTCATAACCTTGCCTGGAGTTTTCAGTGCATTTTTACTGGCTTGACTGCTTGATTGACTGGCTCAAATTGTGTCACACTTTTCTCTCCTCTTTATTCCTTCTCTAGAAATACCACCATATACTAATATTGAGCTACAACATAAGGTATACAAGTATAATGTGAAGGCTTAGAGTGCCCAAACATCAGAGAAATATAGAGAAAGTTTGTCATACACTAGTGACCCGCTTTGTGAGCCTCACTCACAGCCTTTGATGACCATACAAAGTCCAGGACAGGCAGTTACAAAAATCTTATCTTCTCACCTTGCATTTCAAACTCTGAACCACAGGGTGAAAGGTCACTCTCATTGACCCCCAGAACCTCCATCAACTGCTCCACATTCATTCTGGCTGTCAGCTCCCCATTTCTGTCCCCAATCTGATGGATGAAGAGGAAGAGAGACAGAGACCAAAGGTGCATTTTTTACCAAAGAATGGTAACATTACTCAAACAGAAATCTGTGCAGGGAGCGCTTCATGTACTGCATTACCACACATGCAGAAAAATCCCAGTCCATGCACTTGTGTGGATTTGAATAATAAAAGGTCTTTAGATCGTGATCGGCTACAACATTAAAAACGGCAACTACGAGTATCGGTAATCTGCCTTAGATTGCCGATATGTGTCGCTGCTGCTGATATGTGTAGGTACAAATTGCCGATATACATTTGTGGTCATAATTCAGGCTTTTTGCTTAATGGTAAAATTGTTTTTTGTGAACATGTCTCACCTCTTTTGAGATGTCCAGGTGCTTTCGGGCATAGTGGAGAGCTTGTCTGTGGTTCCCTAAAGACACATAGGCATTTCCCAGGCTCCAGCAGGCACGGCCCTCTCCAACTCTATTCAAACATAAAGGCACACAAGCACACACACATACTAATTTCTTTTCCAAAATTTAAAAACAAACGTATGTGTGTATGTGTATACCTGTTTGTGTGTGTATGCATGTGTGTATGCATTATGTACTGCTCATCCTACCTATCAGTAAGCTCCTGGGCTATGAAGAGGTGTTTCAGGTGGTAGTCTATGGCCCTCTCATACTGCTGCAAAAGAGTGTAGGTGTTGCCCAGGCTATAACAGGCCTGAGCCTCCATCACCTGGTCCCTCAGCTGCCTAGACAACTGCAGGGTTTTCCTGTAGACAGGTAGACAGAGGGATCAATGAGAAAAGATGAGTGGAGGAAAGAAGGGGTGGAGAGGGTGGCAGTGAGACAAAGTTAGGGCCAAGGGTGTGGAGAGAGGAATAGGGAGGTGAAAGAGAAAAAGAGATTTCATCAAGTATGACAGGGTGGGTGAAGATAGAGACACAAAAATGGAGGAGAGAAGATGAGGTGAGAATTTTAGATTCTCATCTCATGCATTAAAGAGAAATGAAATACAGCCTGTCTCCACCCAGCAGATACTTTTGAAAAATGCCAATTTGAGTGATGGAGAGCAAAGGAAGAAGGTGGTATGTTGGTCAAACCAGAGGATGGAGGAGGTGCACATATCAGACACATCCATTTGACATTATATAGCTAGCTAATATTACACAATGTAGAGTGGCGCTGGGTCTCAGGGCACTTTCACGACGGAGGGTCTTTTGACGTGAAGGATTTCTCTCCTCAATGTATCTGCCCATCTCCAGTCGAGGGTGTCAACATTCTTTTTTAGGCAGTGCAGCAGAGCAGAAAACCGAGGCAGGGCGAGACAAATATTTTTGGCCTTAAAAAATTTAAATTGAAACTGAAATTGTATCTGCAATGTTGAATTTATATCCAGTATATCCAGGTTTCACCATATAGAAGTCATACAAATATGTTTAAAGGTAAAAAATGTGATTTATCTCTTTAAATCAATGGCTGTGATATTCAATATGTGGCCTTGGTCACATTTTCTCTTCTGACCACATTGATTCACTTTATCTTCCCACCACTAGATGTCAGAGTGCCCTCTCTCCTCACCTGTAGTACTCTGTAGCTGTGCTGAACTGGCCTAGGAATATCAGAGCATTGCCAAGGTTGCTGTAGGCTCGACGCTCTGCTGCTTTGTCACCAAATTCTTTGGCGATGGACAATCTCTGTGAAAGACAGAACATCAATGTCAGCCCAACCCATGCAGAAACCTGCTTCTGATATCTCTACTTGATATCTCTATTTGTGCTTTACATTAGTGTTACTGTGATACTCTTAAACAGCCATGGATTTCTCACCTGGCGGTGAAACTTGATTGCTTCAACAAAGTTTCCCAGCAGGTAGTGGGTGTTGCCTAGGTTACCAAAGGCCCTCCCCTGGGCAGCTCGGTCACCAAGTTCTTTGACCAAACACAAGTTCATCCTACAGAGAGATGAGTAGATACACTTACTGAGATTACCTAATAGCTAGTAAATTAAGTTACAGTAGGGTTGTTACACAGTGGTGCATAATATGTAAACCTTTATTCTCTTGCCTACCTATGTTGAATGCACTTATTGTAAGTCACTTTGGATAAAAGCGTCTGCTACATGACTGTAATGTAATGTAATTTGTCCATTCATAGAGTATTTTAGTTTTCACTGCACTTTCTAGTCAAAGACTGCTTAAGTCCTACGGGATGTGTGCTTTACTCTGTAATGTGTTAAATAACACATACATTCATATTAACAACAGCCTGAAGACAGTAAAGTCATACCCAATAATGAAGCTTTCTGTGCATCCACAGGGGTTTGTGTGCACTTCTAATTGCCTTTTACTGTAAAGACAAGTGCACTTCAGTTTCCACTTTCTGATATGTAGAGGCAAGGCTCTTCTGTATGATCTTTGGCACTTTTACTTCTTGATGTTAATTGCTCACAGTTAGTAGTGAATGGGCTTTAATAGGGCCTAGATAATATCCCAGCGTAATGGGCTATTATTATGGGCTTTTTAAACATTTATTTATCCAGGGAAAGTCGAGTGTGTGATTTTTCAGCACCGCCCTGCTTCATCTTCATAGAGTTACACACATTCCCACCTGGGAGTTGCCAAATACAACCACAGGCTTCTACAGTGCCTTTAGAAAGTATTCAGAAAGTATTAATTTTAGGGCATCGATCTGGGGGAGGGTGTGAAGCAATTTCTGAAGTGTTGGGAGTTCACAAGAGCACATTACACTCTGTGATTAGGGAATGTAAAAAACATGGAACTAGCCACACTCCTCCTAGAGCTGGTCGTTGGACCAAAATGAGGTGACCAAGAACCCAAGGATCACTGTGACAGATCTACAGAATTCCTTGGCTGTAATGGGAGCTTGCAACGGTCAGTGCAGAACTTTACAAATCTGGGCTGAGTGGCCAGAAGGAAGCCATACCTGAAAAACGGCACATGACAGCCATCTGGAGACTGTAAAAAGGCATGTAAAACTGGACACAGCTTATCACCCATCTAACACCATCCCTACCATTAAACATATCAAATATCCATATGATTGTGGCTGTTCCATCAATCTCCTGAGCCTGTCTGCCTGCCTCAATACCCCTCAATATCTCAACATATGTTTCTCATAATTACGAGATCTTTATGTCATAGTTTTGAGATCACGTTCTTCAAAATAATGAGATCTAATGAGATCACATAATAACAAGAAAAGATTCTGAGAAAAGATCTCATGATTCTGAGAAAACAGACTGATTTTTTTTCCCCCGAGTGAATGCAATATGCATCTATACAAGTTGATCGAGCTTGAGCAAATCTGCAAGTAAGAGTGGAAAATCCCAAAATCTAGATGTGCCAATCTGATACAGACGTATCCAAGAAGTGTCAAAGATGTAATTACTGCCTACCAAGTTTGAATACTTATCTAAATGAGATATTTCTGTATTTAATTTTCAAAAAAATCGAAAAAAAAAATGTTTCACTCCATCATTATGGGGAATTTTGAGTAGATTTAGAATTCAGTTTGCGACCAATAAATAAATGTAGAAAATGTCAAAGGGGTTGAATACTTTCTGAAGGCACTGTATTATTTGTCACTAAGAAGCTCCATTGAAGCAGTATACGGTTAAAAGCTCAAGGGAACCTCGATGGAAGCTGGGAGGGGACCTCAATCACTTTCCCCTGTCAGTTCAGAGTTTTGAACTGGCAACCTGCCAGTCACAAGCCTGCTTTTCTAACTTGAGACTATCACTGTATGTGTGTATATGTGTGTCTGTGTGGCGAACATGTATCTGTACAGTATATTGTAAACAATGCATACTCATAGAAGCCGGTAGCCCTTTGCAGTGTGTCTCTGACATCAGGAGGCAGGTCCCCAGGTTCTTGGGTGCAGCCCCATAGCTGCTGCTTGCCCTTAGCATGGAACACGTTCCCTATGTTATACAGTGCTCTGGCCTCTCCCACCTACAGCCAGACATTGATGGGACGTAGAAAAGAAAAGTTAGACACAGAGAAAAATATCTCTGTAGATATGCATGAATGTAGAGTATAAACATTTTTGTTGTTTTTTTCCCATATGTTTGCTTGTGTGTTTATATCTTTGTACATGCATGTGTGCCTGCAATAGTGTGCGCATGCGTTTCGGGGCATGTTACCTTGTCGCCCTGCTCTTGAGAGATATCTAGGTGTCTCTGGCAGCAGACAGCTGCCTCATCAAAGCGCCCTAACACCTTTAATGTGTTACCAAGGTTGCCGCTGGCTTTTCCTTCTCCTATTCTGTCTCCTATTGTCCTGAGAATGGAAAGAAACCCATTTTTGTCAGGTGTTCCCAAAAGCAAAGGGAGGGACTTAGGACTATAGTAATTCTATGTTCATTTTATTCGTTCTAATAGTCATGAAAGTATTGAAATATGGTTCAATGATGAGATTCTGTATGGTATAAGTTTAATTGCCCACTTCCTTCACAAGAGCAGGTACCAGCAGTCCTGCTGGGACTGTAATGTAACAAGGTAAAGCTCCCTGGGGTCTTTAATCGCTTCCCTGCTGGAACACTAACTGCACTCCTCTCTGTAGGGGATAGGATTACTCATATAAGCTAAATATCCAGCTGATGGTTGGTCATTATAAACTGTTTGAAAGCCTCCTTTTTTCTGGCAATAGGTCTAAGTCCACATCATAATGACCCAGAAAGGTTTTTTCGTGTGTCATGTCCTGATGAATGACAATTCATATTTGATCAATAGATAATCTATATGTAGGTTGTTACTGTGTTTTTCTGAACTTCAGTATGGGACTCCTCAGCTTCCAGTTTTCTGAATCTCTAGTCATTCATTTCTACTAGTGTTCCAAACATCATTACACCATCTCATACTACAGGATCATAATTTCCTTAAGTTGAAATCAAATTGGTTTGATAATACTGGAAGCCTTTGGACAGCTCAAAAATAGCAGGCACCAATCTCTGACTTGGTCTATCCATAGAGGACAAAACAAAATCACATTTATAATGCAGTATACTGTAGGTATTAGAAGTATTGTTCTTACCTGGCCAAAGTGAGGTCATGTTTGTGGTACTCCAGGGCTTTACCATACTCTTTCAGGTAGAAGTAAGCATTGCCGAGCTGGCTGTAGATGGCACTTAGGGTCTTCAGGTCTTCTGTGCCTACCTGCACAGCTGCCTCGAAGAACGCTGTTCCCCCTTTAAAGTCCCCTGCCTTGCACAGCCTCTCTCCTTCCAAAGCCAACTCCAAGCAAGAGGCCTCCATCCTGAATGGTGCATACACAAACATGCATGCTACAGCATATGCAACATCAGAGATGAAAACAATGTCAAATGGACATTTATTACAGTGGCAATGTAAGAAACTCTCATCATTACAATGAAGGATATATTGGCACTATTGCCATGGCAACAAGGTCTGTAGCCATGTCAATGGACTGTTGCCTTGGCAACAGAGTCAGATACTATCTCTCTGATATGAGCACCTTAAAGAGGTGTTCTACTTTTAGCTCATTCTTGCACATACCCTGTTTTTCCACAAGGCACTGAGAGTCAGAGTTCTAAATAGACATACAGCTCTCATGCTTTAAAGTAATAGTTGATGATACTGAGCTTGTAAAGGTACTTGGCTCACACACATACTGTCCCCCCCAGCCTGTTAGGTCTGCATCCCATGAGGACATCTTCTCCAGAATTAGAGGATCAATTCATTCATACCTTTCCAAACAATAACTATATCCAAATGACATTTGAATGTATTCTGACGGCAGGCATCAACAAAAGTAAAAGTAACTTTGCATTTGGTGTACTAATCAGTTCCAAGCAAAACATATTTGGATAATTTATTGACCAATATTGTGCATAGTCTATGTGAACATGCTGTGAAATCAGCAAATCAGTACTGTAAGTCAGTACTGTAGCTTGATGATCTGAACATGCTCTATGATTACCTACCTTGCTGTGCTGAATTGTAATGGAAGGCATGTGTGCCAGAAATAACTTGTAAGAGAAGAGCCAAATCAGAGTGATCCTCCACCCACCTCTACAATGCCTTGGTTACCATGGCAACCACTGGGTCAGTGAAGCTGACCGGTGTATAAAAAAGGATGTTTACTTTGTGTCCATCAACGAGTCCCTTATCATGAAGGAGACAACTCTAAAAAATGCTAAGTAACTTGATGGGACTTTCTTCATTTGAAAAGAAAGTGGATACTGCAATACTCTGTGTACTGGACATATATACAAATAGAGATGGTAAGACATACTGTTTTAGATATGTTTCTTCAAAATAAATCAGAAACCAGGAGACAACACAGTTCAAAACCATCGTAGTTGAAGACTACCAGTCATTTCACAAATGTTTTCAGAAACATTTTGACATGGTCAAATCTTTTTGGTTTCAAGAGAAATATGAGTCATACTGTACAATCATGGATTATCTTAAAATGAAGTTCATAGATGTCTGGCACAATGACCACAAGGCCTCATTAGTAGGTTGTTACTATTCACCCTACCTTAATTGGGGAAACTTGGATGACCTAAAGACAAGCCAATTTGGGCCCAGTTCCAATTTCCAGATAGGGTGCAAGAGTGTGCAGATGAGTGAAGATTAACCTAGAATCTAATCTGTATAACAAGGCACCATGAAGAAGTGTAGCACAGGGGGTATATATACTATATATACTTAGGTTTGGCTCAATGCAAGTGTGTGTTTTAATTTGTTTCCCTGCTGCAATCAAGAAACACTTTTCCATTCTCCATTCCCCTACCCTCCTCTCCTCCATAAAGCATTGTTCCCTCCTCTATTTATACTGATCATGTTACCATCTTGTTTTTCTAATATACCACCCATGATCTATATATTCTAAAACTTTACTGATAATTTCAATGGTAGTAATTACTCAGTATCCAAGGCATTTGTTGGCACTGGCAAGTGACAGTAACTGACATTAATTGTAATTGAGTAAGACATTATCTGAGTAAAATCCTATCCAGCCATCTGTGAAATATGCCAATGTGTTAGCCTCATTATTGGCAGATCTCCTGTGTAAATGTGCTAACCAAGGTCATTTGGTTTCCCGAACTTTGCTTGCCAAGCAACTGTGGTAGACACACTAGCACAGAAATGTTTTTTTTTCTTTTCTCCACTCCAGCAGTACCTGCGTTTTTGCCTGGTTCGTGTTTTCTCCACATATACCTGTAGCTCCAGGTGTAAAGACCTTAGCATAGCTTGGGGTCGGGGCCCACAGTGGACCAGTCTACACACCGCCCTCTCTGCCCCAGTCAGAGGGCATGATTCCGACGCCATGGGGGCAAAGGTTAACAAGAAAAACTGTCAAACTTAAATAATGATTAGCGCCACATATGTAAGGTTGCAGTGCATTTCAGCACTTCACATTTCACCGATGTACTAATACAATGCTCTGTTAAAACACTGCTGAGATCAATAGAGATGGCAACAGAAAATTCTCAAATTCTCAAGTTTCTCTGTAATTTTCAGTTTCCAAACAATGTTTATATGGAGGCAAAAATCCACAAGTTCTGGTTGTCATATTCATTGAATTACTCCAGTAGAATGCACAATGTCAGCAATATTTCAGCCAATCTGGAAAAATTCCAACTGGAAGCTCTATGCACAGTCCCAGGCCAGCCAACAATCACATGTGCTCTTCAAGTCCTCCAAAACTTTTCATAATCCAAATGGTGAACTTCTCCAGCAGCCAAGATGGTCAAGAGTGAATAGTAGAAACTCCCACATGAGAATAGTTCCAATTTCGTTTCTATTTCCGACCAAAAAACACAATCTATTCAAGTAAGCAGATGAAATATCAGTAGTTGGATGATGACAGTCAGTTCTCACTACCCGCAGTGGGACTTCTTTTCTCTTTTGATCCTCTCCAACCTCTCCTCAGCAATAATTGCAAGAACCATTGTTCTGCCTACCCATGAAGCGTCAAGTGCTAAAGAAGAAGTGTTGCGCAGCAAAGATTCTGGGTGACAGCAGAGGGACAGTCAGTGACAACAGAGTACCTCTCAGTATGACCTCCGGTGACAGAGAGAGAAAAGAGAGAGAGAGAGAGAGAGCGAGAGGGAGAGAAAGGCGTCTGGTCTAATCCAGTGACCTGCACCTCCTTGGTGGAGAGCACAGCGCAGTGAACAGCCCAGACTAATCCAACTATCTGCTGACCCTGGCAGAAACATTATTAGGTCACCAGGAAAGACACATAACACTGACCATTGCAACAATGAGTAAAGAAGAGGTGGGGGTCCCATGAAGGTCAAGTAGTATTGTACATGCTTGCATGATCTTCACTGAAAACCAACAAATGACTGGATAAGGACACAGTGATATCTGTTCACATATCTGTTAGTTATTCTTGTATGAAATTTTGAAATTTTGATTTCCAGGCCAAATGATGAAAGAGACCATTCACCGTCACCTGAATCCTCATTAGAAAGATGTATAAAGATACTTCATCATAAAGACAGGTTTATAATTTCTAAATAATGAAACAGTCAAATTCAGTGGTCAAGACATCATCGCATGCCTATTCAAATGAAACCAATCTGCATTGGGTTACGGGGTTACTGAGCTGAGAAGGTTGAGAAGGCTTAGCTGAGTGGATCCTCACCGCCCTGTGGGGTGAAAATTCTGCCTCTCACCATTCACACTGCTTCCTTCAGTCTTTATATTCCATTCCACCAAACGTGACATAGTATCCATTTGGGATAATGTATTTATCTGGCAATACAAAAATTAGATAAGCATAAGGCTATATTGACAAGCTTACACACTAGACACAAAGACTATCCACAAAACCAATGGCACCGGTGTTGGGCCAGTATCAAACAACAAAATCTAGCTGTACTGCTGACAGAGATGTGATAAAACAATTTAATGACAAACAATTGCTCAATAGTATAAATGTTGATCTGGATTTGATGTGTGATACATTGACACTACTATGTAAATGCCAGGAGGAAATGGCCCCTCTCCAGCGAAAGGGAGAACCATCTCTTTTGCGTATGTGTTTGTTTGATCATCACTTATGGTCAGAGCACACCACAACACTGCTTTGTTGACAGATAGTACTGTCCCTCTCTCACTCCACTCTCACTCTTGCCCTCTCTCTCTCTCTCTATCACATACATGCACACAGCTCTGTCCTGATACCAAACAGTTTCCCTTTGATCACAATGCAATGACCCCTCCCAATAGGCTTTGATGTCTCATGGTTGAGATCATAGCCAGAGAGTACCATATCCTCTTTGATGTGATGTAAAAATTGTCTCACTTTGGCACTCATTTCTATTTCTATGTTAGAATACCAACCATGGGAGGATGGTGCAGCCACCAAAGAGTCTGGTTTTCCTTTTCGGCTTGTGCCACTCCCTCAATATTCAATGACACTATCAGTTTGGACAGCTAGACTTTGTGTGACCTCACAAAACCTCACAAATTTAAACATTTAGTTGATATTACAAATCTATTAAGCCTTAGAAATACACAATGAGAGATGGCCAGGTTTTACATGAAAAAAGCCCACTCCATCCACTCCAGGGTCAAATACGTCCAGGATACCAAAATAGTTCCTAATCACAAATTAAGGACATGGGTTTAGGAATCAAGCAGGATTAAGATGAGGGAGGTAATTAGGTGATAGACACTGAGACAACAACTGACCATATGAACAAATAGAATCACTCCTGGAAAACCTTGAAAAGAGATGAATGGAGAATAGAAGTCATTATTGAGACTGACATCAGATATGGGGCATCGGGCAGTGGCCTTTTGGCTTACATTATATGACCCAACAACCCTGCAAACAACCACAGAGGCCTAGAAAAGAAAATGCCACAAGGAAGATGGAGAAGCCTTTATCTGGAACTGTAGGTCTGTACGAGTGTGGGGACTACGCTCTGTTTGGCAGGTTTGACAACAATTTTCTCCATGAAGGTTATGGGAATAATAATCAAGTGATATTTCATTGAACCCCATAGAGGCCAGACTGCATCGCCAGTAGAAAGTAGGCTAGGTCCAATTGGGGATTGGGGAAACACAAAGGCTATGGTACAGAGCCAACAGGAGAGGATGAAGCAGGTGCTAACATCGGTGGCGAGAATGAAGGATGAAAGGTACAGGCATTTCTAACAGAGCTATCAGATGATCCACTACGGTGAAGACACCACAGGCCAAATTCAGCTTCCTAATCAGGTTTACATACAACACCCTACTGTGTCTCCGCAACTTGCATCAGGGGTATGGCACTGAGCAAGCCTGCATCCTTTCTGAGGCCTTCAACACAAGTCTTCAGCACATCCTATCAGGTTGCATGACAGCTCTGTCCCATATGTTGTACAGATGGTAGAATGACCTGCCATGTCCTGCAAAGGCTCACAGAGGTACTGGAGACAAACAGGCAAGAAGCAAACATAACTTGCCCTCAATAATATCCACATTGACAGACAAGAAAGAGAGGACAAAAACACATGGCAGGGCACTCAGAGAATTGTCATGCTTGGCAAATATTGATATCGATAATAGTGTTGTCTTTACCAAGAAACTCCAGTTTCCAACAGAAATCACCACCATGGTGTGGTCTGCTACAGCCAGGACTGTGCCCCTCATCACGCTAGCCATCCCATGGGAGGATTAGATGGAGGTAGTGCACAATAAGAAGAGGCTGTGATATTAACTGAGAATTTCCCCCCCGGGGATCAATAAAGTATCTATCTATCTATCTATCTAACTGGGGGCAAAGAGGCAGGCTGGACACCTAGCATCTATCTAATCGAATGTGAATGCTGAGGCTTTGCAAGTCCATAAATCCAGCATCTTCATAGGGACACGAGAGTGATGGGAGCAAAGCTGAAGTAGGTAACTAAGGAGCTGTCGAAGGAAGCTTCTGGCTGTTGCTGTACAGGAGGACAGGAGTTGAGAAGAAAGTAAGACCCAAAGATACTGAGTCCAGCTGCAGGTGGTGGTGGAATGGAGGCCAAATATAGTACCTTACACAGAAGAAAAACATTTTCCTTTGATGGTTGGTCTCAATATGCGAACACTAAATCAATACTGACTTTCCATATTATCCCTGTGGAGCAAGCTAAAAAGAAAGCATTTTTTACCCTGAAAGTCATGAATCAGGGTGATTTGCTTATTTCACAGCCAAAAACCAGGGAAAGAACTACTGAAGTGACAGAGAGCTGAAAACTTTAGACAAAGAACCACAGAAAGCCAGAACGTGACGAGGGACAGAGTGTGATGAGATGGGAGTGTGCATGTTGTGCATTGTGTATTGTGTACATGTGTATTGTAAAACTGCCATTTCTAATTAGCTCAAACCACTGACAGAGAGGACTTCAGTCACAATGTGTGTCATTCATCACATCACACTACTGAGTTGTAAAACAGAATATAGAAAAAGGGTGTAGCCTAAAAGAAGTCTGGCAACATGGCTTACAAACCTAAGCTGTGTAGCTATAAAGGCAGAGAGGGAGACAATAGGGGGAGCCCTGATGTAGGAAGCTGTAGACTGACATATGGAATTCTGTAACAGCATGCCAGCAATATATGAGAAACTACATCATTTGCAATTACACGGGTAGAAGGTCCACTGAGTAAGAAAAGGAAGCATTTTGCTGAATGGTCAACCAGGATGAGTATATTGCTCAATGGTCAAGATGAAGTGCCTCAATTAATTCCTTATATATGTTCATACTATATACATAAATAGTATATACACTGCATACATTTGTGTTTTTATTGTGTATTCAGATATATTTTCACATGGCCTTTAACTTCAGGAAAAAGTAGAGGAGTCACTGGGAATGAGAAACACAGCAGAAGAGGAATCTAGAGAGCTAGTTAATAGAGAAACAACACAGAAAGAAATACAAAAGAACAGGAAAATCAGTGAGCGAGAAAAAGAGAAATGGAGAAAGACATTTGAAGAAAGGGAAAGCAAAGAGACAACAAGACAAAGGCAAAATAAGGGATTAGTCTCTGTGGGAGGATTTTCAGTAATTGACTTTTATTCTTGCCATCTTTGTGGTTGGCCTAAGAATGGATCTGTGCGGTAGTCTGCCATTCTCTCCTCTGATTACCACTCTAATTGGTTTGTTTGGGAGACATTCATCCCATAATAGCCCGCCTGTGGTCTAAAGGAGACAGTCTCCCAATACTGTTGCCATGGCAGCATAGGGTAAATGTGACCTATTGGACAGGTTTCAGCAAGTAAGTTAGGGAGGCTGAAGTGAGACTTATGCATAAGCTGAACTTGCTATGTGTCATTTGTCAAAACGGGAATATTGGTCAGTGTTTTTTACACTAGAAACTAGTGCTATAGTCAGGTAAAAAAAAGAGTGGCTGAGAATTACATACCACATAAATCTTTTCCCCGACAGATTAATCGCCTCTAACTTTTTAAATAGAGAAATTTTCCATGATGAAAACGTAATTAATGCTGTATGTTACTGTTAATTAATGGAATGTTGTGCTATTTTAGCATGAGCCTGTAATGTCAGCCTTGACTAATCTCCACATAATTAATGCTCATCTTGTCACTGGATGCCTTCTTTCATTCAACAAACATTCATTCGTCTGTCTGTGACTGTAGCACAACATGACCAAGACCATGATCTATCCAAATCACACATGATCAGAATAGGTGAGGCATTGTTGTTGAATCAGATCCCTAGAAAGTTTACCTGAGTTCAAAAACCTGTGAATGTACCCGCACTCTTTGGGTTGGAGATTTATTCAGGATTGAGCTCCATCAAGAGGCATTGCTGCTAATCTTTTGGAGCTCTTCGTTGGTTCCATGCTACTACTTTCTTGGATCTCTTCTTTCATTCTGGGTTCTGTAGTACTGCTCCCTTTGGTGGAGTCCTGGCTTAGCTGGGGAACTCTGTGCTCAGAGTACTAATCCAGCCATAATTACAGAGTGCCAAGGCTGGTTGTCAGGGAAACCAAAGAGAAACTCTCTAGGAATGTTTTTCCCCTTGCTGTACATGTCTCTTTCAGTTTGGGCAGAACCCTCTCTTCCTTTCTTCTTTTCTCTCATTCTCCTGTTACACTGCATTTTTCATTCTCCCTCTTTCCTTTTCTCTTTTTCTCTCTCTCCCTTTCTCCCACCCTATATATTGCTCATTTAATACAGCAGGATTATATAATGTCCTGGAAAATGTGAAATAAGTGTTATTGATACCATTAAATCTGAGCATTTAAGGAAGCATATCACATTACATCGAGACATTTTCAGATTTCTATAATTGTAATATTGTCATAATTTCAATCATTCCACATACAGATTTTCAGTGGTCAAGACTGGAGGTGGGTGATTGCAGCATTTGGTTTAAACCTCAGCGCTAAATAATGATTTATGTATTCTTTTCATCTATAACATGCTGAATATGTTCTCTCTGTAGAACATGACATTAACCTCGTTGCCTATTCCAGTGGCATTTTCCTTTTACAATGCAGGGACATTTAAGGGCAACTCCTTTTGAATGCTCTACACCCCCAGCTATTACCGTCTGTAGCTGATTCAAAGCAAGATAAAAATGAAGACTGGATAACATTGAATATGTCAATTAAGTGATAAATTAAAGTTAAATTCTAAATTAAAGTCTAACACCTCAGAGATTAACATCAACATTAACAGAGTAGCTATCTAATGTAATGTGCACATCCAGAAACTTTAAAACACCTCCTCAGTTGCACCTCCATAGTCTGACACTGTTGTCATGTCTGCAATGTCCACAAAGCAAAACACACGACTAAGACATATCAAGGCCCAAGAAAACAAAGTGTGATGATGGAAGCACTTTAAAAGCTTTGTTTGGTGAAAAGACACCATAGACAATACCCTACTGTTGACTCACACACACACACACACACACACACACACACACACACACATAGCCCTCATTCTAGAAAGGTTATGTATTGACTTTATGATGGAATATGATGGTAACAAACAAGTGTGTGACTGTGTGTGTGTGTGTGTGTGTGTGTGTGTGTGTGTGTGTGTGTGTATGTGTCCCAGGGACATGACAACCTTGCAGGGCTTGTGAATGTCAATTCACAACTCAACAGCCATTCACATTCTCAGCAGCCATACTGTGTCACATTCACTGGGCTTCAAAAGTGGGGGTCTGTAATGTCCTAATATTTTTGGTACAGGAAGACATGATGAATGTTGGTTGAATATTAGTATAAATGTTAGTTCAATAAAATAATAATAAATGCTGTCTGTCATAGGCATGTATGTGTCGTGTTTACATGATTCAAGGTGCAAAGCAAAACAGAATCTTGTTAGAGACGATGTTACAGACATTTGTAGAATGTAATCAAATTATTTGTACCATTCCAAAAATAAATCTTTCCAATTTAATTGTGGGGGACATTGGAAGATATGAAGTTATTACAGTTTCAAGATGCGCAGTATGAAACAGATAGCAGTAGGGCAGAGGGATAAGAGAGTTTGCATGAGCGGCAGCGTGGTTGTCTCACAGTTGCAAAGTATGCAAAGTCAGGGATGAATTGATGTCCCTTTTGACAGATACTGTTATTTACAATCTATCTACCCACACAGTACAAAGCAGCCTTCCTACGTGTGTGTGTGTGTGTGTGTGAGAATGTCCCCTCATACATGTGTTCTCCTGAGTTCACTCTGTGCACATGGTGTGATTATGTGCCCATACAGCATGTTTAAACAGAAGCCATGTGTAAGTGAGTCCATGTGCCCAATCAGCAGAGTCTCTTCCCAGCCCCAGCTGAGAAGTGACTCCTGAGAGACACCCCTTGCTATATTCCTCCCATGTCCACATCTTACGTGGCTCCTTCCAGTCTGCACATTCCAGCCACAACTACACCAGCAGATCATCCTGCCTGAGACTCGGTGACCCAAGCCAGGAGTGAGGCTTGGAACTGGGGCTTTGGCTGGAGCTGTGGCTTCTTGGTCTTGAGCTTTAATGCAGTGAGAGCTGGCTGGGCAAGTTCTCCTTGTCTCCTTAGTCAGCCAAGCTCTCAGCCGGCAGCCCCTGTTCTCCCCCCTTTCTCTCTCTACAGCCGCTCCCTCTCATTCTCTTCTATCTCTCTTTTTCCTAACAGCCATACAAGAGTAGGATACAAAGCTGGCCCCCTGTTTCCCAATGTCCCCCCTAGGGTCCTACCTCGAGTGGAGCCTTTTGCTGGCCAGATCCTGGTCCACACCGTTGGCAGCCGACTGAGCCATAGAACTGCTGCTAATCTGCCTGCCTCCTTGTCTGCTTCTTCCTGCTTTGAGCTCCCTTCAGAAATATTCCCTCCTCTTGCTGCTACCCACGTCTTCTTTCTTGTGCCGCTCAGCTGCCTATTTCTTTCTCTCTCCCTCTCTCCCTCTCTCGCCTTTCCTCATTCAGTACAGCAATGGCAGCTGCTGAGGAAGTGAGGTATTGTGCAAATAAACCATAAAAAGACAGCCCCTCCCCCGAAGTTACGTCACATGCTGGGGGAGTAGCATATGTGTGTGAGAGCTTGTGAACATGAGTGTGCTAGTTTGTGAGGCAAAAGGGGAAATTGTCTCGTTCACATGTGAAAACACATTCACATGCACACAGATATCCACTCTCAGTATCTTTTATTTCTTGTTTTTCTTATTGGTTGTCCTACAACTCTGAATATCTTTTTATATATATATATATCTTTTTTTCCAAAATGATTTTTTTAAGAACATTCTTCCACAGCCCATTCTGTAATGCCTCTAATAATATTTAAAATACCCCCAGCTTCTCTGTTGTCACCATCCTCTCACCAATATTGCATGACTTTTGGTCTTTTTTTGTTTAACCATTCAGTAACCTTTTAGAATCCAGGATGGATGGTAATCCTGAACCTAAGCCTCAAATACAAATATCTGTGTTAAAGCCTCTTACCTTATAACTGAGTTATACATTTCTCACCAGACATGTTTTTGGAAAAGGTATCATTTTTGAAATATATGGCATTTCCCTCATAGAATGCTATGTTCTATCGCTAGTTTCCGTGCCAATCCACAATAAACACTCAAAGTGGTTTTGATTTTGTTATCAAAGCTCCTTTCCAAACTTATGTGATTCCAAAAAAAATGTATGGTGGATGAGCTTATGCTAACAGAAAAATGCAACTAGAAACTTGTGGGTTTTTGTCAATGTAAGTGTGACTGGAAGTATAAGCAAAAGTCCTAGCCTAATTAATAGACAGGAATGTGGTTCCATGAGGAGAATAAGCTCATTTGTCCGCTCAAGAGACCAACATGAGTGGAGATTTTTTTTAACTTTCACACGCTGTGCTAGCACCCAGAAGCAGTTCTCCACATTAAATATCTGTTCCTCTTGTTCTGAGAGTGAAAGTCCTCTGTATCATACCAAATATTGTCATTTTCTTTATACACTGGAGAAATTGGCTATGCTGTTCAGTATTTTTGTGTCCTTGTGTGACCTGGAGTGAGTTATAAACCATGGCACACCTTGTCCATCTTGCTAAAAACCAAAAACACCTTTTACACTACCTGTTCTCCCTTAATCATTCTCAGTTGTGGCTCTCTCAAAGACATGGAATCAACATCTCTTTCTGACAACAACAACAATGTTGTTCATTATTGTATAGGACATATAGAATTGGTGGAGACAGAAAATACTCCACATATCTGATTCTATTGATGCTGGATCATTGGGGTTCAAGCCTGGCTGCCCAATTGTTCTCGTTTTTTTTTCCCTTCTTCTTCTACTTCTTTTTCTTCTTCTCTTTCTGCTGTTTCTCAAATTGCTGTGAGATGGTAAATGATAGACACATGAAAGATATCAGAATGATAATGATAATGACCTGCAAACGCTTCACGAGAAATATGACCCCAGTTGGCCTGATGAGGACGCTATAACTCAAGGTCCAATTTTAAACCTTTGAAAGGCTGTAACTCCTATAGTGTTAGTCCAATTGATGCAAAACTTCTACATATATACAAACATATCCTTGCTCTATTTGCCTCAAGGACCCGTCAAGTCCACCATGTTGGATATTTTGATAATTTGCATTTCTTGCAAAACAGCAAGGCTTTTTAAATTTCTGACCTTTCAACACCAAATTTGATTTATATGCAAAGGGGACCTTGATACAAAAATGTTACATAAACAGGCCTAACTGGATAAACAATGTGGCCATCATTAACCAATTAACTTCACAAACAGTGTGGCCAAACACAAAAGTGGCTATAACTCACAGACCTTTTGTTCAATCATTACAAAACGTATGATATATGTTCAGTAGAGATGCCCAAACAAGTCAGCAAAAGTATTTCATGCTTCAGATCCAATTATTAGTCAAAATATGAAGTTTAGTTATGATTGGCAGATGTGGGCGTGATCTAGGAAAATTTAGGTGTGGCATATCCACATAATGGCATATACTGGACTGTAACTCAGAAGTCTGCAATTGCCTGCAATTGTGTGTCATCACCGCTAGATGTCAGTGTTTCTATGTGTTTTTTTTTTGCGAATAAAACAGGTCTTAGGGTCCTCAGTCGTGGAGCTATCAGTTTTATGGACAGATATGGGGGTCCCCCTTTGTGTGGGGGTACCTGTTGATAGTTGTCTCTTTTTCCTGAAGCAATGTGGTTACTGGGGAGAGTAAAGCTTGGGTCATTTCTGATGTGGGATTCATAGCGGATTAATCCATTAATTAGGAGAAAAGAGGAAAATATCCATTGGGTTAGTCTTTGTACTTTGTGCCACAGGAACTCCACTTTTCCTTAGCATTTCTCCACAATGGGGTTGATGCCATGGGTGGTATCCATCATCTTTTGCAGATTGGAGCTCCATCAAGAGGTGGAGTTGGTGTTGATGCTGATTGTTGTGATGTAATGTCATGTCTTGAGCAGTGTTGTCAAACATCAGCATTTTACTGCACCTGAATTGCCCCATAATAAGGTTTATCAAAAACGCTTGGCAGAGCCCTTGAAGATTTTGGGGACGCTATCAAATTTCTTGTAGAGTGCACCTTCAGTCATTTCTGGTGAGGCATAGCTCTCATTGAGCCAACCCTAGGCGTTCCTGACAGCTGCATCTGGCTCACTGCAGTGGACCCCAGGTGACCGCCTAGGCAATTGACCAAATTTTTCCACCTGGCTGACAGGGCATGTTGGCACACATGTCTTGCAGACAGGCCCTTTGATAAGTAGATTTCTTCTACTCTTTTTGACTGTGACCATCTGTTTACTCACTGCATATGGTCACTCGTTTAATAATGGTATATTTGTTTACTGATGCCTACTTACATTTGGTTAAAAATGCCTATTTCCGTTTTCCATTTTTTTCCAAGTTCATTATATGCTCAAAAGGTTATAGGCTAATACGAATTTCCATTTTCCAATGTAAATTCATTATTTGTTCAAAACATTACAGCCTAAACTAAATAACGACCATTAGTTTCCTGGGGGCAAGGAATTTATTATTTGTTCAAATAGAATAGAACATGCCACTGTGCACAAATTGCTAGTACCAAGTGCATATTTTCAGCTCCAATCCAATAGTATCAATAAATTATCTGTTACCAAAACAGATTTTAAACTGCCATATGGATTTAGTTTCTCACATAATCAACCACATGAAGTTAATAATACCAAAATATTGTCCCTCATAATGCATAGTATGGGCTTGATTGTCAACATGTTAGACACAAAAAGCTATCCTGTTGTCTTGCTCTGACATCTATTCCACAATACCACTGTTGTTAAAACTAATTTCATATCAGCTCTGAGCTAGTGTGGTTCACCACTTAATTCGAGGTGTCTGCAGTACTTCAGATTAACCATAAGAGGGCAGTATTACACCAGCAAACAACAAAACTAAAGGCTTATGATTTGTTGAAATGAGGGAAATGAGAGATCATAAAATCAGCATCAAATCAGAATAAGCCGTCCGCTATGGAAGCTCAAGTGTTTAAAAAAGTCCAAAATTAGTAAGGCCACTTGCAATTGACAGTATGTTCCTGTGTGGTGGATAAAGCATGCCAGTAAACTGCAAAGGTTATTGGTGCCTCCAATGCACAGTGATAAAAATCACCTTGGATAAAATAAATAAGTCTACAGAAACAGTACATACTCATGCACTGCCAATGTAGGGACCATATGCGTTCAATTCTTTTCACCATTGTCTTCTTATCTACTGTTACTCTCTCTGTCTCTCTGTCTTCTGTCTCTCTCTCTCGCTCTCTCTCTCTCTCACACACACACACACACAGAGACGAACATACACACACATACATACCTTTTAACAATGGTCAAATCAGTTTTGCTGCTTAATTTTGGAGTACAAATTCAAATTTAATTCTCTGTTTGGCGTACTGAAATGTAAGGAGCAACACATATTTTGTGTATCATCTCACATCCGAAGACTGAGTTTACATACGGAACATACAAATTTGATAAAAAAAAAAAAAAACATCAGATACTTTCTTTATTTTGAGTATTTTTAGATTCTTATAAGGGGATTTTTTGTCACATTGTCACATATGGCACATTCCCCAAACAAACAAAACATATAACAAACATATAAAGCTATACATATATAGCTATACACCCACACTCCTCTATACGCAGAGTGTGTGTGTATGTGTGTGTGTGTGTGTGTGTGTTGGTGTGTGCTTGATGGCAACATGGAACTCTATTTAATGAGATACAGATATTAAAAAACGCTATCAGTGTAATGGAAGACCCCATAGAGACACATCCACCCACTTCCCAGCCCCCCTTAACCCAAAACAGCACACACAGAAACACAATAAAGTCAGGCTAAATATGAATGAACATTAAATATGTCTGATAAGCTTAAAGGATCATCATTTGTCAAATGCAGGTCTTCTGTGATTGCTATAATTTGATAGAGAGCATGTGACATAAGACACAGCATGTTTATTTTGAGGTGGGAGGTAATTCTTTATATAATATCTCTATATATTATCAGATTTAAAAGTCACATGGTTGCAAATGACTTGCTCATATTGTTTGTGCAAGTCTTTTTTTTCATGTTGTTGTTTAGAAGTCACGGTTTGACAAAATTAGGATATGTAGCTCAATTAGGAACTATATGTCCAGTGTAAGTTCATAGTTATATTTGGTTTTGAGAGATATTATGATTGAGACATTATTATTATTTGCGTTAGATATTTATATTTTGTTGGATATTATATTTTTGCAATAGAAATCACTTATTTTAATCAGATATATTCCTGCTCCATTTCCTGATTCAGCTTAAGAAGCTCCTCGAGATACCTATTTCATTACTCTTAAATTCTGTTTTCCTCTCAAATAAGCCAAAAACAGTCTGTTTCCTGCTAGTCTTTTGCTTTACATTTTTATGCTTTTGCCTTAATCCTCAAGCCATAACAGTTCTTCTCTATGGCTCATACTAGGAACAGCTCGTTACAGACAACAAGGAACAACTAAAGCAAAATGAGATTGGCATAAGCTGATTTTAGATTTAAACTGGGAAAGTCAAATTTGTTTCTATTTTGTGTGGCAGCCCATTCCTTGAAAACAGACCATCTGCCTGTATCTATGAGCTTCCCTTTAATACAGTTTTATTGTTTTCTCTCCCCTACAGACAGGGCTATATGTACTGAGGTCGGTATGTACTGAAGAAACATGCATTTCCCTCACTCCATTTGTACACCTTTTACTGTATGTGCAAAAAAACCTAAAATATGTATGATTTTTCCTCATGTTTATGTTCATGGGTAATGGCTGATAGTATGTATATCTTGAATCCATGCCAAATGCCAACATGCCCTGCATGCCATATAATATGAACAAAGAACTACAGCTGCAATGTACATCCACTAACCATAGCATAGATATTTTTGTTGTTACTTAAAAATGAAGAACAGGTTGTAATAATATTTTATAGAAAATGTTTTGGGTTTTTTTATTGTAGGTATCTTTTAATTATATATATTTGTAAAAATAAATATCTGGAATTGTGTATTAATATTTCACAAGTAAATTATTAAGTAAATTAAATTATTATAATTGCAATTAGTATTGCTTTTATTTGATATTATGCCTTTATGATACTTTATTTATCTTTGTAATAAACCATTTGACCCTGTTTGGTCCCTAGAAACAGTCACATTTACAGCAACTGCAGAAATGGAAGGGAAGCCTCGGCTGTTAAACTACTTTTTTCTCAGCTTCTCTACTGGCAATAGGTGCTGATTGCAAGTATGCATTGTAAATAGAATTAGGTATAATTTGGAAGCAAATAGGAAATTACTTTTATTGTATGTAGGTGTGCACTTCAAAACACGCAGACTGCAAATATCACAGGCTTGGTGTAACATATCATATGAGCTATGGTATACACCTAGATTAAGCCTCACTTGACCTCTCATGTGAAGCAGTCTGAGGATTACTTTTTAATGCCAAATCTCTGGCCCCCTCTATTAATCACTAATTTCTTTCAGTGGATTAATAGTCTTCTCTATTCTCTAGAGACATGCCTGTCTTCACTTTTCAACTTTATATTGATTTTCAATAAATGTTTCCACACAGTGGAGGTAAGCCCTGAAAGCCATTATGAAGACAAAAACATTATCAGAAAGTTGCTATTAACTAATGATCGCAAACTAATAATCATAAATGATTGCATTGCATTAGCACCATTGTCAAAAGAGCTAAAATATTGGTCAGTTGAAATTCACAGGGTGTCCTGATGGTTCATTTTGCATATACCATATAACTGCAAGAAAATGGGACTTGGGCTTCATTATTTTAGTGGCCAAAACACATATTATGGGTATGCTGCCTGTCCACCAGGGCCACACGACAATCCTTTATATCTGTCCTTGGCCTCAATGATGGACCTACTGGACAGGCAATCAAGCACTTTATATGGGGCCCTTTCCAGCAGCCTCACTTTTCTAGCAGAGTGAGACGTAGAACAATTTGTGAGTTGGTCTCAGAGAGTTGAGGACAGCAGGCCTATATGAGTGCTTGTAGTACACTAGCTTAGTATGTGGCTCCATTTTCTGTGCCATTTGGCGCTAATAAGAAAGTGATCTCTCAGAAAACCTAAATGATACCATGGGGCTTGGGAGGGAAAAACCAATTTGCATAATGGAAAAGTCAGACCTAATCTTTTCCAGAGCTTGGGCTGGGAGCTTCGAGAGAAGATGAAGGGAGGGAGAGAAGGGGAAAGGCGATGGATGAGCCTTTAAATCTGCTGTATTGTTGCCATTGCTCTTCAGTGTGTCTGAAAGATCCAACTGGAGCTGTAGTCTCTTAGCCCTACCATTAAACCTCTTTAAATGCTTGCTCTGCTGCAGCAATCCACAAGACAATGCTTTGGCCTCCACCAATCTCTTTAGTATAGTGGCAAGTTTGCCTCAACTCAGGTTTACTTCAATTTGCTTTTTCACCCATTTGGTAAGCTAGTCAGAGCTTAGCTCTTGTGCAGGGACACATGTAGCTCAAATGCACTGGGAAGAATTCCAAACAACCCAAGTGTCTCACTGTAACACAATGTAAATCATGTTATGATGTTATCATTTGTCTCTTTTTCTTACTTTGAATCTTAAGTCAGATTGACATATCTGCAAAAAAAAAACAAAGTTTTCATTCGAACAGTTAAGATTCATATACCCCTTTTTCCCAAGGGGTATATGAATAGTGAATGGGAGACTGCCCTTCAACCAGAAGGCCTGGGCTCAGGCCCCATGACAGCAACCACCTGCTCTGCTGAAGTTACTGTACATGAACCTGCACTCT
>OOFE01050985.1:84302-123141 GCA_900323365.1 Monocentris japonica | reverse complement strand
AACCCTCTTAACAGGCTCGAGGTTCCTCAGTCTCCTATGAGCTGTCCCGATCGTGGACTGGTCAGCTTCTCAGGAAAGGGCAGAGCATGTAGTGATCTCGGTGGAACCTCCAAAAATGTCGTGGAAAATTGCCTGTAAGCACTCAGAACTCTTGAAATAACACACAAAACACTGATAGGTTGAAGCACATAAAAATATATTGTATACAGATATATTGGAGAGAGCGATACCTCGTCACAGGTTAAGTCAAAATCTCTCTAAACTCTCTCTCTCCCTGAAAATCAGTTTCCTACAATCTTTATAGTTTCTTTGGAGACAAAGAAGTCTCATGATTGGTTCTCTCATGCTTAGATAACATGTTTAACATGGTTCATCCTATGGGCTCTCTCCACCTAGTAGTGGTCTGGACAAGGTCAGATTTATGACTCCCTTGAAGGGCCTCTCTGGCCTGCTGTGCAACATTCAGGCACATGTCCATAGCATGTGACAACACAATATCAGTACAACCAACCACAAAATGGTAAATGATAAATACTAGCATTCCATTCCAATTTACTTTCACAATGAACACCCCATGAGCAATTTGGAGTACTGATTAAGGTCATTTTCAGCACTCTGTAGTTGGCTGCTTTGCACATGGTTCATGGCTGGTGTAGTACACAACCTTAAGCAATCTGTGCAATGGTTTAGTGTCCTCCTTTTACCTACATGTATCCACCTTCAACCATACCACCATATTAGCTTGTTAGCCTAGCCAGTCAAATGTTGCCTGTAATGATAATATTGTGACATCCTTCTTTTTCACACTCACCTATAATTTTGTGAAAGCACAGTATGTCTGCACTGATTTATTTATCTGTTTATTAGTTTGATTATTAGTTTGTTTTTTTATTTTTCATATAAAGTGGGTGGAACAAGGTCTTGGCAAACACAAAGACTAACAAACCAACCCAGAAGAAAAGAGTTAAGGTAAGTAAGACATTCATTTAGATAAGGAACTCAAAAAATGTTTGTCAGGTGATATAGTTATGCTTACAACCTTCAGCATTGCGGTTTCTCTGAAAAGGAGTGAGTTAGATTCAATATTGCAGTTTTATTTTATTGATTTGAAATCATTCTGAGATGTGACATGTATGACGTATTTCACCACTTTGCATTTATCAGAAATTCAAGAGGTCCCCAAATCACGCCCCCAAAATGGCCTTTGGTCATCCTGACCTCAGACCATACTAATTTGACACAGTGCCATGACATTGTGCAAATAAACTCTAAAACAGAACAAAATGACATTTTTCAGCTGAAATGTGCTATTTGAGGAACAAAAAGCAAAAGGGTGTGGTACTGGACTTGACACATATATTTAAGCACATATTTTGACTGGTTCTGTCTCAGAACCAAAAACAGCAATGGCCCTTCGTGAAAACAAATGATTTGTTCCTGTTTTGATTTGTTTTGGAACTCAGTGGTATAAATATATGTTTGCTTATCTGGTTTTACAAGGTTAGAATTACAGTATTTTACAACTTCCTCCTTGGGACGTGAATTCATTATGACACAGTAGTGTAATGTCAAATGTGCACATGAAAATGTTTAAATTCATTGGGACTATTCTCACAATGGTCTGTGTTGTTTGCATAGTACAAACACAATTTCCCCGGAGTGGATTCATATTTTTGCTTGAATAAGTGCATTCATTTCCTTTTTTCATTCATATTTATTTATTTAGTAATTAATGGACTAAGATCAAGTCAGTGCAGTTAAAACCTGCCTTGATAGCTAAGTCAGGACTCTTCACCCCAGATGCTAGAACTTACTGATTTTCTGTCATGTGGTCCAGCCACAGATTGATTGCCTCTGCATTTCTTGTGAGGATGCATCTCCCAAGATTGGAATGGACTGCCTATGCCTGATGGCTTTCCGATGCTCAAGTCTGATTAAACTTTAGCTACTGTGTGTGTGTGTGTGTGTGTGCGCGCGTTGGCGTGATCTCACTGTTGGTCAGATGGTACTTAAGCAAATTAAGAGATCTTGTGAGGATTACTCTCTGGGGGTGATTGGATTGTATGTGTCAAAGTGTACAGGTTGGGATGGGGGTGAGTAGGGAATGAGACATTTTAAATATCCATTTTAAGTATTCACATCACCCTAAACTAAAAAGCATATATCAATATCCAGTATCAATGTCTGTATCTCATTCCTGCTCTTTCTCTCTCTCTCTCTCTCCCCCTCTCTCTATTTTCTCAATCACAAAGGAACTAGGGCCGTTTATGGTGCCTGTAACAAGTGGAGGTAACCAAGCTGGCGGCAGTAGTAAAAGCAGTCTTAGCTGTGGAAGGCGCAACAGTGCAGGTGGTAGTGTTAGCAGCAGAAGTGGTGACTGGCGCTCTACTGGCAGCAAGGTTGGTGTCAGTTTGAGCAAAGGCAGCGACAGCCAGCATAGCTGCATTGGCCACCAGGGTACCAGACAAGCATCTCACCCGGCCAGACTGGCAGCTCGCCTCTGCAGTAGCCGGAGCTCTCCATCCCTCCACACCTCCTCTCCCTCTGCCACTCCATTCATGAGAAGCTGCCGCTCTCTCAGCAGACTCAACCAAAGTCCCATCAGAGATGGTAGGACTAAATTCTGCTCGTTTGTTTTAGTGTCTCGGCTCTGTGTCGTGGTCATGTGTTTCTATGTGCAGTTTATGTTGTTGGTATCATATCAAGTCTATTTCTAGCTGTAAATCTAATCTTTTTGCTTCTGGAGAATGTAATTTTCCATTTTTTTCCAATGCAGATCTTCAGACAATCCAGTTTTATAATAAGCTAGTGTTTGTGAATTTGGCTCCTGAATTCCAGCTAGATAACCCATCTGTAGCTGAAAGGGGTTGTTCCTGCTGTATCTTTTGTAAGATATACTTATAAAAATAAATAAAACATTGTGGAAGTATGCTGAATTCACCCTGCTCCCCCTGTTCCTTTTACCTTTTAGAAACAGCTTCTGAACATGCAGTGCTGAGGTCTCAAGTAAAGACTGAACACTCATCCTCAGAAAAGACAGCCACAGATTCTGGGCTGCTGTCCTCTCCTACTACTACAGGGGAACTGTTCAGGTTTATCCTCATTTTTAAGACTTTCTAAGAGCTGCAAAGTCTCATGGCTTCTTTCTGTTTATGTCTTTTTTCCGTGAAATGTCACCACTTGAGTGTCAGATGTGATTGCTCTGCAGCAAGTAATTATTAAGTTTGCCATTGAAGTTGTGAAGTATGTTCTATTTATGTGTTTGTTATTAACAGGGCTAATAAAGACCAGTGTGATGGCGATAACGTTGAGAAAATGGAAACAAGCACCTCCTCTGAGCCACTATCTCCTTCTTCCTCTGTGGTTTCCACTGCTGCTTGTCATCACCACTGCAACACTCTAAAAAAGGTAGGCAGGTACTTTTTTATTCTAAATGTATAATTTTCATATGCATTTAGAAATCTATACATTAAATATGACTGAGGATGGTCAGCTTTGGTGTTGATGGGGATCTTGTTTCAGCACCACCATGTGTGAGCAATAACTGTGAAATTCTAGGATAAGTCAGCTATTGGCGATGTACTTTGCATTTCCGGGGTCCATTTTATTGTTTGGTGGGTATTTCTCTTATTCCTGTGGATAATTGGCCAATGATTGGCCGAGCTGTTTCCAGCAAGGCTACAATGGAGTTTAATTACTGTAACATTTTCAATGATCTAAAACAGTAAATGTCAGGTTTTGGGCAAGGGCTTTTTTCTAGATTCACCATTTTGTATCGACAATCATACAGGGAGAAATCCATGGTAGAATAGGAAGAGACACCAGTTTCTCCACTGACAGTAGCCTCAATAGGCCAGAATGCAACACACTCAAAACATGTTGTGTTGCAGCAACTTCTTGGTCTATTGGCATCCAATGTTAAGTCAGCCTCTAAGAAATTAGATGTAATTTTTGACCGGGAAAATCATTCATGCTTTAGTTGCAATGTTGCTGCTCAAACTTAGGTCCCACATTGCTGTAGTGTTGGCCTGTCTTCACTGGCTACCAGTGATGTACAAAGCATTGCATGGTCAAGCACCTGGGAATCATTGTGCCCATACAATACTGTTAGGTCCCTTAGATCCTCCAGTCAAGAACTCTTGGCCATTCCATCGACCAGGGTGAAGCAAAAGGGTGAACATTGATATAGCACGTTTTGATGTCTCTTTCTTCACCACATCAAACCCACTAACATTAGCTAAATACTCCTGCACAGACAACACTGCTTACTCCTGCTCATTACTCCTCCTTTTGTGAATCTGAAATACCAGCAAATCCCTTCGGTGGATAACCTCATGATAACACATGATAAGAAGAGATGGTTAATTGAAAAAAAATGAATTAAAAAGGGACTTCTGCAGCAGTCATGTCCTCTTTTCTGTACCAGGAACTGTCTCAGGACTCAGCATTGCAGCACTCTGTGCCTGATGTCTTCCTCTCGTCCCTTCCTTGCCGCTCCAAACCCCTTGATTGCAGAGATGGTGCGGCCTCTGCTATCGTGAGTCTGATCATGACACATCCCAAGAGTGGAAAATTACCTAATAAGTACCTAAGCTCCTGTACCAGTAAATGTCTAGATGTTTAAAAAGGTTTGAAAAAGCCATTTGTTGTCACACTGTTTGTGACAGAAACATCTGGCGGCAGATTTATGGCACAAGCCCTCATATGATGAGGTCAGCATGTTGAACCAAGTAATGTTGCTGATTATTTGGGCCTTTTTGTGGTTCAGCGAGTTCACATACACACCATGCGTAAAGGTCAGACCCACAAACATAGTCTTTGAAACCAAAAAATTGCTGCTCTTCAATTAGTAGTAGATAAAGTCAGGGCAATTTTCATCCCTTGATAGTGATGACTATGTTAGGATTAAACATACTTCATTGTTTGAACAACACTTAAGATGCTTTGCTTCCTCCTCAGCCTGACCTACTCAATTTTAAGAAAGGATGGATGATGCGGCAGGATGCAAGTGGACAGGTGAATAGGCCAATTCATTGTCAAATTTGATGAGCGGATTGACTCAACTCGAGCAGTATTTAGAACAGAATAGCTGTTATTCCAATCTCATTTGGGCAATTGTGCATTTTTGTCTTTTCTGCTCTGACTTTGAATGCATTCCATATAGTGGCAGAAACACTGGTTTGTCCTGACTGACCAAATCCTGAGGTTCTACAGAGATTCAATGGCTGAGGAGGTGCGCTGGTATTCCTCTCTGTCATATGAAACAAACATAAATTTATATCATTAAAATGACCTTATGTCTTGTAGTTTTCAATTTTGTGGTTGGCTGTTGGGAAATTGATGCTGGCAATCATGCATAAGCACCTTATGACAGTAAAGACATGATGTCAGAAACCCACACCACTCAACATTCATTGTAAGAAATTACTGATTGCCTATAGCTTATGATAAAAATGTAGATTTAAGATAAAGTTATTTGCCCTAAGATGTCTTGTTCCCGGCTTGGTCATTTCAGGCAGCTGACATGGATGGTGAGATAAACTTGTCCACATGTTATGACATCACAGACTACCCAGCTCAGAAGAACTATGGTTTTCAAATTCATGTGAGTTCAGTAATTATTGCAATTATAGTATATTTGTAACTATATAACTTGCACAGTAATTATTATACCATAGCATTTCACAACAAAGCTCACTAATAACTAATAAGGAGCAACATAGGCAAATAAAATGTGCAGAAAATATTGCTTGGGTTGCTGTAATGAACAAGATGGTTCCTACATGTGAAAGCTTGCAAATAGATCCACTGGCTATGTTTACATGCATGGAAATTTCTTGTTACTCAGGTAACCCGTTTTTGTAACCGTCATATCTCAGTTAGAATAACCCAGTTAAGTTCCTACTACAATTTTGAGAAACCTGGTTAAGAGGCCTGACTTACTCTGATGTTAAGCAGGTTACTGTGGTACGTATTCTCTTCACTTTCATTTTTTGCCGTCTGTGCAAACATGGCAGTAAGCAATACTTACTATTACTATTACTATTACTATTACTATTACTATTACTATTGCTATTGCTGTTACTATTACTATTACTATGGGATCATCTTTTCTTTCCCTGTATTAGAAGTTAGAGTAACATACTACTCAGTCAAAGGGGGGTAGTTAGTGGACTTACCTTTTCATCTCTTTTTCTGGCTATACTGTTCTAGCTATGGGCGAGACACCACAAATGGACAGTAATATTCTGTTATTTGGTTTATTTATGGCAATAGGGAACACCTGAACAAGGCGACTTTTAAATGATCAAAGCAAGCTGAGTCAACAGCTTAAATGAACTGTGACAAACTGTTAATGACCTTAAACTAGCCTTTCTGGCCAACTCATCAGTTTGCACTATCCCTGACAAATGTCTGTTACTGAACAACATCTCTTTTCACAGACCAAAGATGGAGTGTACACCCTCTGTGCTATGACCTCTGGGATTAGACGCAACTGGGTCCAAGCAGTGTTGAAGAACGTGAGGCCCACTCTTACACCTGATGTCACAAGGTAAATTGAAGATTTAAGACAGAGACCTGCACACTGAACTCAGATATGACAGACATTCAGCTGTACAGTTCTACAACAGCTATACAATCTTTATGATCTGCCTTTAGGACTTATTTTGGTCTTTGTGGATTGCACATTTAACAAATTACACATACAGGTTTATGTATAAGTTATAGAAACTTCTCCTCGGTTCCTTTCTCCCAGCTCCCTTCCAGAGCAAAGGACTCGACTGAAGTCACAGAGACCAGATTCACAGTTGGTCGAGTTTGTGGGGAATACGCCGCATCAAAAGAGCCGTGTGCGAGGGCGCTGCAGAGAGGGACGGTACAAAACGTTTGACTGGGCAGAGGTCATGCATCAACAGCAAAAAGAGCAGGAGCCCAAATCACAGAGAGAGCAGGATACTGCTGATAGAAGTTCAGCAATGTCTCCGGCCTCCTCCTCTCGTGTGTCCTCGCCCATCTCATCTGCTGCCTCCTCTGCCTCCTCCTCCCACGATCGTCCGTATCAGGCGGAGGAGAGACAGGAGAGTGGAAGTGCTTCCTGTCATCACCGTCCGCTTCTTATTGGAACCACACAAACAGGTGTGTGAATGAACAAAGCAAGACAAATGGAGGACAAATGTCATCAAATATTTATTTTTTTAATAGTGGGGATCAATTTGAAATTCTTTCTCCTTTATTAAATGGCCCCATCTGGAATTTGAGTTTGGTGGCCCCTGTTTATTGATACACTAATGACTGTACATGACAGAAATATGGAGCAGAATTTATCTTCATTTTAAGCTCTGGTAAGACATGAATTGTATAGTATTTGGGCTTTAAAGGGGGACACCTCTCAATTCAAGAACACACATGTGCTGTTCTTCTATACCAGCGTTGTCCAAACATGTTTAATTGAGGGTGACGAGTATGTAGGTTTCCATACCAACCAAACCCATGTGGAGTAAGGATCATAGATGGAAGTTAATCAATGATTTAATTCTCTTTTCTCATTGGAATTTCCATGGCAACTGACCCTTAAATCTTCATCATTGTTCTTTTTCAGCCTTGTTCTTTTGGCATTTCTCTGGTTCTCTGGTCTTACTTATGTCAACATAGCAGTGATCCAAGCTACTGGAAAAAATTCTTCCATAGTCTGATGAACGTCTGTGTTGACTGAAAAATTAGATTAGAATTAAATAAAAGAACTGATGTGTATTGGAAGAGCAGTAGATGCAAACTCTTTCACACAAACACAAACAGCACACACACACACACACACACACACACAGATGTAACACCACTATGTCTGGCCACACTCAGGAACTTGGGGTGTTACAGGGAAATCAGTAGGAATGCTACAGCCATTAGTGCTGTGGCTGTTGGAGCGCTTCATTCCTATCACAGTTCCTCCCAGGATAGGACTTTCTAATTTTGTGATTTTGTTATATCACACATACTTGATATTCATATGTTGTACAAAGCTACATAGATGTAATGGGGAAAATATTAAACTACATACAGTAGGAAAACTCTGTAGTAATTAGTAAATTATAGTAATTATAGTAATTACTATTACTCCAATTTTCCCTTCAATTACCTTTGCAACCAAAACACCCGTAGTACACCCCCCAGGATTATGTTAAGAGCACACACTGCTTTCACTATTTTCAACTACATACAGTGAAATTACGCAATTGAATCTTTCTATGTGTGTTTCTCTCTATACAACAGGTGGGACTGATGTGTCATCTGGTGTTGCAACATCCCAGTGTGAAGGAATTGAAAGTGACAGCTCTGCATCCACACTGGAGCCATCTAATGATGAGTGTTATGATGAACACTCAAACATACAAGTTGAAATTGAGCAGAGATGGCAGCAAGTTGAAACCAAACCAACGAGGGAGGAGAGACAGGTATCCATAAGCACCACTTGCGAGTGTATGAAAGAGAAGGAAAAACTGTCTTGTGAACAGCAAACTGGGCAACTTGTCAGAGAGGTGAGACTCTGTGTGTGTGTCTGTCTGTCTGTCTGTCTGTATTGTATTGTGATATTTTTTTGTTCTGCATGTGTGTGTGTAAAAACACTCCCAATTCTCTCATAGTGTTGTTGGTCCTAAAAGTGGCAAATATTGAATCAGTAAAAAAAAAAACTTCCCAACCCCTACCCCATCTGTTCTGCCATACTAAAATAAATAATTGAGAAAAATGTGAAATAATCATACTAACAGCCGCAGTCACTGTGACTGCATCAGAGATACATGAAAAACTTAAATAAAAGAAGAAGTGGAACAATACAAAAGTATACACTGTATAAAGGCGTACGGTACTTTGATCTACATATGTCCACAACAATGTTTTGTTGCATGTTTGTTTCCCTGATTTTTCCTTACCATCTCTGCAGCTGGAGCAAACACAGAGGGAGCTGTCTCGACTCCAGCAGTTAAATAGGAGTCTGCAGGATCAGCTGCAGCAAGAGAGAGAGAATCATTCAAGGGTTATTCCACAGGTATGATGCAGATGACGCTCAAATTATCTGAAAATGTAATATTTTCAGAGGCAGTAGTTATCTTCAAGGTGACATGTCCAGGCTCTCCCCGTCACCTGTGACAATCCCAAATGTTCTTTGAAAGTACGGTACTTTCAAATGTAAAAGGTTTGTGTTAAGATAAGAAATGGGAGAATTTTGTTTAGCTTTCAAATTTATTGATGGAGCCCCTAGTTTAGTGACTGAGAGAAACCATAGTTTTTCATCTACATTTCAATGTTTTTTTACAGGTTATATGTGTAATAAATGTATTTTAAATCAAAAGTATAAAGGTACTAATTATAGCTTAAAATGAATAAATTAATTTTCATAAACTAATCCCATACAAAGCCCCTTTTGTCTCAATAAAAGCTCATTGTTGTCCTAGAGTGGCCTTTCAAACTCCTCATCAACACAAGCAGTGACTTTACAACAACTGCAGAAGATTAACCATGACCTACGCTTTGAGCTGGAGGCACAAAGGAGGAGCCACGAGGAAGCCAGAGAGGCTGAACTACGGCGAAGGGTAGATCTCTTAGCTCAGCAGGCACAGTTACTGGCCACAGGAGATGCCACAGCGCTTGCATGTGCCCATCTAGAGCAAGATCGCCGACACTTTGATGAGCAACAAGTAGAGCGGGAGCGTTGTGTGGCCTCACTGCGGTCACAGCTGACCATCAGTGAAGAGCAGAGAGGGGAGGCTGAGTCCCGTTTGAAGCAGCTGCAGCAGGAATCTCAGGGCTACCAAGCACTCCAGCAGGAGGCTGATCGCCTGCGGGAACATCTCCAAGATGTGACAGCTCGGCTTTGTGCCAATGAGGAGGCACAGACTCAGAAAGAGGTTCGTCTGCAGAAGCACCTGGTCCTCCTTCAAGAAAGTCAGGACAGAGAACGGAGGAGCCTGGCTGCTAGCCTGACACAGGCAGAGCAACACTCACAGGACCTCCAGGAAAGACTGGAAAGGGCTGTGCAGCAGGTGGAAAGCCTGGATAAGGGTCAGTCATGGACCAGGGAGGTTGAGGAAGCTCAACAACAGCTTCAAGAGGAGCTAGCTTGTACACTGTCTGCTGTACAGAGGCACCAGGAGGAAAGAGAGCAGCTCAACTGTCACTGTCAAGAGCTCCAGAACCAGTTGGCTGAGGCGGATGGGGAGGTGAGCAGGCTGCAGAACCGCCTGAAAACAGAGGAGACACACTACTACAACCTAGAGCACTCATATGAGAGAGTTTGTGAGGAATTGCAGCTGGCCTTAGGGCAAGTACAGGGCAGGGAGGCCGAAGTACAGGACATACGGGAGGGCTACGAGAGACTCCTTGACAGAAAGGAGCAAGAGCTTAGTGAAGTTTTAGTGAAGATGGAAGTCTTAGGGAATAGCCTTGAAGAAACAGAAGTGAAACTAACTGAGGTATTGAAAGCATGCACCAGTGCCTCTTCTCAGCTGGAGAATAAGTCTTCAAAATCTACTCAGCATACTGAGAGACAACAGCAGACAACTGAGCCTCTTCTCCCTGTAAATGACATCAGTCCAAAGGCAAAATCCAGCAGTGAGTCAACGAGCAGCTCGAATGCCACAGATGTTGTTCAAATAAATGGCAACCATTCTCATGCAGAACATACAAGAACCCATTCTCACTCAATTGACCCATCATACGAGTACATTGTCACTGCAGGAGACGATCCAGATAGGTTTATGTCTGTGATACAGTTTCTTGAGACCAAGCTGTATGTGACAGAGGAGAAGCTAAGGGACATTACTCAAAGGCTGGAGGTTCACCAGAGCCACAATAACTGCCAAGATCCCCACCTTTGCTCCCAGCTCACTCAGAGCCGAGCTACTGCCCAACACCTCAGTCTGTTGCTTCATAGTCAGGCCAAGCAGAGCCAGCGCTTTGCCCAGGAGACAGAGAATCGCTCAAGGGTGTTGGTTGACAGGTTTCAGGCTGCACTGAAAATTATAGAGGCCTGTGGGGAGAGGCTTCAAGCCCTTCTTAAGAACCAGGGAGAAAGCAGCACCACCATCGATTTTTCTGAGTTTGAGAAGCAATTAGCCACTGCTGCTGCCTGCCTCCATCAAGGAGAATTGGATGCAGAAAAACAACAGCATGAATCACATTATGCTTGCAAAGGGGAAGATAAGATAATCAGTCAGGTGACATTACCTGGGGCTGAGATCAACATGAGTGCTAAAAGTAGATTCCCTGAAATGTTACCCTTAGAAGATGAAATGGGAGGTATTGGCAGAACATTAATGAGAGAAGTATTAGTAGTAGAAAAAATGGTGTCTGTCCTTCAGAGTGAGCATGGCCAACTACACTTAGTATCAGGAGAAGATGAGGGTGGTGTGGCACACAGGTACAAAAGCATAATCTCCCGAAGAATAGCCTTAGAGATGGAGAAAGGGAACCAGCTGGGGAAAGTAGGAGTTGACAACAATGAATCTTTGGAAAATACCATTGGCACAGTCTGTGCTGAAGCAGAGCTCATTTATAGTGCTCTAAAATGTCAGCGACAGTATGAGAGAATGACCCAGGGAGACCTGCAAGAACATCTCTGGCAAGGTCCTGAGAAATGTGATGATGCAATTGTTGTTCCTAGGAGGGGTCTGGCAGATATTAGTCCTCCAGAGTTGGCTCCTTATGAGGAGCAGGTGCAGGAAGAGAGCAGAAGTTTGGAAGAGGCTGCAAAGCCGCTTGACAGGGAGCAATCAATTACTAGCAAGGTAGAGAAAGAACAAGACTGGTTAGAGAGACTTATATCCCAGCTGCAAAGAAGGGCTAAAGTTGTACGCCAACTCTGCCAGGAGATCTCTGATTGCAATGGACCACACAAGGAGAGTAGTGTGCACCACAACTGGGTAAATGATTCTGCAATAGACTTGAATTGGGTGCAGCAGGAGGCCAAGTTGATCTATTTGTCAGACAGACTGTACTTGGATTTAGAGCTTGAGTTGCAGCAAAGTAAGGTGATGCATGACAGACTGCAAGCCATGTGCAAGGAGCAGGATATTGCACTTCTTGATGAGCAGCAGGCGTATAGTCACAGCATATATAAACTTCAGGAGGACAACAGTATCCTAAGAGAACAGCTAGAGTGTGCAGAGCAAAACAGAATATGTGCCGAGACTGGGAACCAGCGGCTCCTAGAAGACATACAGAAAATTGAGGACTATCACAAGGAAAGGATACAGAAACTGGAGAAGGAGTTCCAAGAGAAAATAAGGGAACTGCAGCAGATCCATGAAGAGGAGATGAAACACTTGCATAACTACTATGCCAAGTCTGCTTGCATTTCCAAAGATAAACAGACCAAATCCTGCATAGATGCACCTAGTCCCACTGAAACTGTCACCTCCCCACCAGACCTGACCCTAAACTCAGGCCCTACAGCAGATGAATTGATAATGGATGAACCAAACAACCAGGTCAAAATATCATTCATGGAGACAAAGAAGGGGCAAATCAATGACTTGGAGTCAAAAACCAAAGAAGAGCTAGAGAACCAAATAGTGGAAGGCGATGCAGTTGCCATGAGAGAGGCTTTCAAGAGAGACTTTGAAAAACTTAAGGTAACAGACATTTTTACTGATATAGCCATGTGTTAGTCCCAGCGGTCGGATTGTATAGTAGTATCTCTTTATGAGATAATTTTGTCTCTTTAATGAGTAATAATTAAATAACTACATTTCACTCTTTATTTATTCCAATAATTTGGTCAAGAAAGGGTCAGTACAGATTATGTTTGTGAACTCCTCATGCACATATTTATGCTATCCCACCTACCTCAGTTTATATCAAGGATGGATAGTAATGGCCATTACACCTTTGCACCAACACAAAACAATCTGCCATTTAAATAGTCTGTACACATTTGGAGCTTGTTTTGTATGTATGGCCAAAACATCCAACTCCTTGCCACACTCAATTTAAAAAATAATTTCTAGTGAGATGTGAGACCACTCTTTACTTGCATGTGATTCCTTAATTCCCTTTGATTCCCTTAATTCCTGATGTTGTTCAAGATGCATTACACTTGGAAAAATATGTGGAAATAACACATAGCAGCAACTCTTTTAAAAAAATCTATATATTTCAATATAGGCATCCTGTGATCAAGGTCTCACTGCCATGGAGGAAATGCATAGGAGGCTGGTAGGTGACCTGTGGCAGCAACATCAGAGGGAGGTGGCAGCACTACTGAAAGAGAAAGACCACCTTTTGAAGGAAGAGACTGCTGCCACAATGGCAGGTAAAAGTGGTTCAGCAAGAAATCATACCATATAAAAACCCCCATTGTATTAAGAGAATGGAGACTGAATTCTACTTTTTTCATAAACTATCTTTTGTGATGGACACATTTTTGCAAATGTTCTGTTGTGGAAATGGTGGAATTACTGAGAAATACTCCCCAAACCTCCTTGAAATCAAATACTGGGCTCTTGATGGTTTGAGTTAACAATGAAAAGATAACTGAGGTCATGGTGAGGTAGGGACCAATAAACTGGACTCACACAATCAATTTAGCTTTTTTTTTTTTTTTTTTTTTTTGAATATCACACGAAATTGAGTGAAATTGAAGTGAAGTTCAAGACAAATGGAAATATTTACTTTATAATCACTTTAATCTTGAAAGAAATATTGTCAGTTTGGGGGAAGAATGGCAAATATTTATGTAACGCTTTAATTTTCTCCTCTCTGGTCCGTTAACAGCGATTGTGGCAATGAGGAAGGCTCATAAAGAAGAGTTGCAGAGAAGCCAATGGTCGCAACAAATCAGGGAGAGTGCTGACATCTCACAACTGCACGCCGAATACGAGTGAGTGGCTGTTGTTCTTTCCTACTGACGGTCAATTTCATCTGGCATATTTACTGTAAAAAAAAATATTTGGAATTGTGAAAAAATGAAAAAAGAAATGAGGATCTGATGGAGACAATGAATGGTAAGAAAACGTCTAAGGGATTCCAAAGGATTTTTCCTTAAAAACTATATTTGAAACACTTAGAGATTGGTTGATAATTCTTCAAAACACTGATGTCTTGTTGCAGACGAAACATTAGGGTGATTATTGTGACTCACAGCCTTTAGGTTGATAATACATAAGTTAAGATACATAACTAAGAGGAATGCATGAAGAGAAATGCATGAATAATCATTAAAAATAAACTTTGTACAGAGGGCTGCAATCATTATATAGATATAATGACAATATAACATCATCAATGCTTCTGTTTCGTCACTGCAGGAAGGAGATCCAGTTATTACACAAGGAGCTGGAGGTCTTGTCGGTTCAGCACACTCAGAAATGCCTGGAAAACTCTCAGATGAGCCAGGAGCTGCAAGCTGAGAGACAAGCTTTGCTACAGTACCAAAAAGAGAACCAGGAGCTGCAAAACAAGCAGGTACTCAACAGGCTATTATGTAAATAGAATTTTTTTTTTCATTTTTTGTTGAGGTGAGGTGATCTTTGTAATCTCTGTATTCCTCTGGAGGAGAGACCTAGATGTCACCACTCGCAATTAGATTAAGGTTACAATAGCAAGTAGTATTAGACTTACTATCTTTATCATGATGGCTCACTGTCATTTCATCAGGTTGTGTGTCCTTGATGCTAATTAAACCAAAATCTTGACATATATAGTACCACAGTGGCATAAAAAGTGGGATTTAGGGACTCAGTTACTTAGGTTGTAATTTTTTAAACTCAGCCATAATATGAAGATCTGATCTTATTTGAGGCTTTACATTTCCTCAATTAAATAATCTTTCAAAGTCTGGGTAGTAGTCCACAACTCATGGAGAGGAACACTCCCCATGGGAAATGTAGTTTTAAGTACGCAGATACTTGAGAAAATTGATACAAGTCATGAAAGCTTCATAGAACTGTCAGTGATCACTTATCCCCCACTTGCAGGGTGTTTCTGAAAACACTCCCTGGATAAATAAAATAATTTTGAACTGACGTAATTAATCTTTGATGTTCCTTCATTGTCAAGATCTTCCTATGAGCCATTTTCTCAAATAGTGTATTCATTATAAAATGATCCTATACTAAACTTAGCTTTTTTCTTTACTTCAGAAATGATATATAACTACCTCAGGTAATCATATATCTTGTGTCTCACCACTCTTCTCTTGTGACAGCTTGAAGAAATCAAAGCCTGAATAGAATAAGCTGTGAATAAGAATTTCTGATGCCTTTCATGCCAATATTACCTTGTCTTGCTCCCCTTATATCATGGAAGGAAATGGCTCAGGCAGTGGTGGAGGAAGTATCCCACATACATTCTTCGCTAAACGGGAAACAGTCCAATGCAACCTCTCAAGCAAGGGACCTCTATGAGATGGAGGTAGGTGTCTGGACAAATAAAATACTCCATACTAAATAATCTTACCAAAAAGGAGTGACGCCATCCATAATTGGAGCATCGTGTCCACTGCAGCAGCACTTTCATCCCACTACATACTGCTTAGTGGTTTGTTCATATTTGTGTTTTACAGCAAAATGGACCTGTAGCTTGAGGTACAGTGGGGCCTGAATGTTGCAAAGAAATATTTTCCTTTAGTAAATCCTACCCAAGATTCTCCCACTTTTAATGCAACACATATATACTAATTACTGAAAGAAAACAACCTTGCTTCTGAATTACTAAGCTTCAGGACTCAATGTTTTCAGGAAGCTACTCACCTTCAGAGCAAAACCACATGCTGTGAAAACTTTTATTCCCTCTATTTTATTATGTTACAGGTGATTCTACGGGTCAAGGATGCAGAAATGCAATTCCTCAGACAGGAGACCCTTTCTCTCAGGGAAGAACTGAAAACTGCTCTTATGGTACTGAAATGTCTTTAAACTTGCTCACAGAAGTTCATGTACAGAAGTACAACAGAAGTACAGAGTATGTGAGAGGACCTCTCTGCAAAACCATAGCACTCATTCTTATTGAAAAACCCAACTTAGTTTCTATTAACTGGATCTACTGGAGGACCTAAAACCAAAAGAAATGTATAGCTTGAAATAAGTTTGTGTGTGTGTGTGTGAGAGAGAGAGAGAGAGAGAGAGAGAGAGAGAGAGAGAGAGAGAGAGAGAGAGAGAGAGAGGGAGTGTGAGGGGGACTAAATTAAAAGCATAGCTAAGTGAAATGGGGAATAATGTATGGGAATTATTTATACTTTATATTTTATCCCTGCATGTTTTATTGACAAGGTTTAGTAGTATTGCTTACCAAGCCCTGAATGTGTGTGTGTGTGTGTGTGTGTGTCACAGGACAAAACATATTCCCAGGACAAGCTCAAAGCACTCCATGCCAACAGTCAGGATAAACCACCCCAGTATGACGTCCCTAAACTCTGTGAGGATTTCAAGTATGCTACTTGGTCTCCTACGGATCACAGCAGGGACAATCCCACTTCTGGAAAAGGACATGGTGAGGCACGTTTTTGTAATTTTGGAACTTTTTTAAATTATGTACATTATGAAATATAATAATAATGACAATTTAAACCATTTCTGGAACCCTTTTCCCAGAAGAATATACTGAAAATAGTGTCTCCCCTTGGGGCTAGGCATGCTCTCTGTCTCTCTCTCTCTCTCTCTCTCTCTCTATCTCTAACACACTCTCACACACACATCAGCAAGCCTGGTTCTAGATTGCTTTAACTTGTACACAATATACAGTACTGTGCAAACGTCTTAGGCACCCTAGATTTTTTTCATATAAATTTGGTCTTAGGGCTGATAGTTGGCAAAGACGATTTGTTAGTATGAAGGGTTTACAGCTTTAATCTTAATCACCCCGATCGACGTGCCAGTATATCCATATTGCAGTGAGTCCAAAATGCAGCAGCCAGACTCCTGACAGGATCAAAGAAGCAACAGTATATTACCTCCATTTTAGCTTCACTTCATTGGCTACCAGTGCTATTTAGGATGGTTTTAAAATTTTATTGATCACCTTTACGGCTCGTTTCAGACTAGCACCTAGCTATATTTCTGAGCTTTGAACCCCTTATGAGACCAAACGCAGCCTGAGCTCTTGAGGCGAGCTGACCATCACAACATCGCAGGACCCTTGGAATCAGCTGTGACTATGGTTTCTGAGTTACGCAGAGACAATATGACTAAATGAGTAAATCAACTTCATACAGCTCTTTTTTCCCCTCCCTCTTTGTCCTTCGCTCCATCTTGCTTTCCCAGGTGACAATGTGACAAACAAAAGTGATGCTGTTTTTCTCAAGAAAACAGAGAGAACATCCCTCACCCGTCAGATCAGAGGAGTGAGATCAAAGGTAAAGTTTGATGCTACATCAAGAAGAAAGTGGTGGAAAATGTTTTTTTACATAATATAAGAAGTGAAATTATTCAATGCTTTTTTTTGTGTGAAATAGTTTTTTTTGTCAGCTCCCTTTTTAAATAAATTATTTTTAAATTATTAATTAATAATTATTATTATTATTTTCTTTCACACATATTTAACAGATGTTGTGAACCCTTGACCTTTATTTGATCTTCTCTGTTTTCCTCTTCTTTTTTTATGCTTGTCTTGTCTCCAGAGCTTAAAAGAGGGCCTATCTGTCCAAGAAAGAATGAAGTTGTTTGAGTCATTCTGATTCAATGAAGATGACATGATGGGATTTTCTGGATGGATCAATGAACATATGAGAGTAAAACCACTTTTGGCCAATGAAGATGTATTTTACCCATTACAATAGAGAGAGAGAGAAATTCCAAAAGGGACAAATGAACCACTAGAGGGAGCAACAAACACTGACTTTTCTACATAACCATTAATTAAAATTGGGTGTTCTAGTGTTTAAGTCATCATATTGTGAGTTACATTGTGTTTGTATCACAGACTGGAATTTCACAGTTTGCTAGTAAAGCACTTTTTATCTAATAAAGATGTTATGTGGTAGTTTATTGTTTAAATGCAGCTATGATGGCCAGACCAGAGGAATTATGGCTACATCTTTTAATGCAAGAAGCACTTAAAAGGGGTTAAGTTTGGAGCACTTCTATTTTACATTTTGCATTTCATATCATACTAACACAATTAATAATCACTTAGCACAGTGATTTCTAACTTATAGACACACAGACTGTGTACATTGCAACAGCTGTAGACAAACTGTGTCATTAACGTATTTTACCACTAGATGTAGCATTGTCCACTATTGACTCTCCCAACCAGGGTCTCTGAAACTGAGCTGACTTCAATATATGACATATTTTCTGAAATTTGCAATTTTGCAATCTTTGTAAACACAGAAGCGAATATGCAGCCATGATATAACCTAAAATGTGTATAAATGTTAAACATGAGTTGAGAAATAAGTGCATTAAAACGAATGTACGAATTGACAATTTATATATATATATATGATAATCATCATTTTCAATATGCTCTTGTTGTACTATCAAGGATTCAACACACACAAAACATTGGCCATGATGTATAAGGATTTTGTATTATAATGATATAAATCATTTCTATTTACTTCACTATTGAACTATGCATACTATACTGAATGTTTCCCAAACTGGAGTACATGTGCCTCCAGGGGTGCAGTGAAAGTTTGCATGATGATCATTTTTTTTAACCATAACCATAATTCTAAGCCTGCTATACAGCCTAGCCTGTATAGCAGACAGTCTTACTGCCCAAAATCAATAATGCACCTCTACTGACAGTGAAAAACACAAGATCAAATCCATTTTGATGGCAATTTACATTGCACACCAACTTAGTTATAAAGTGATATAAAGTGAGTTCATGCAACATGTTTCATCATGTGTTTGATTGTATGGAAGAGCTGTGGCTTGTGGTCAGGAAAACATGTTTCAAGCCCAGGAGGCCAAAAGGCAATTGTACTATGGAGCTTAGAGTAAAATAGACTGTCACAAGGACTTGGGGACAAAGTGCTGGCGTGGATACCAACAAGAGATATCAAATTTCTGATCTCCTTGCAAGGACTTTTTGAGGTAGCTGAAATGGTAGGACAAGTTATCTACACAGTGTGCAAGCCAGGTAATTAAAAGTGAACCCAACTCACCAGATCAACTTCAATGTGTTGGTGTGTTAGGCTTCTCCTAGTGTATTCCCGCCCTCTACTCCAGAGAGTGAGAGTGTGTGACACAGAGACCCCGGCTCTCAAAAGTGCAGCAGCAAAAGAGGAAGCTGGTGCAGGAAATCACTGATATGTAATCTGTCCATCTTTATTCTGTTGACATAAATACAGATCGATAATATTTCTCCACCTGCCTCAGACATTTGCTGTCTGTGCAGAGGAGTTAATCTTGGTGCTGCTCTTTTCCTTGGACTCATCTTCCAAACGAGGGACACAGCACCTTATTAAAACTCAATACCCATCTTCTCTTCCTTGTGAATCCTGTGTGAGAAACTCCAGTCATGTGAGCTGGCACCGCTAAAGAGCAAGGGAAAACAAGCTGGTTGTCAATGGGTGGACTGGTGGTTCAGTTGGCTAAGGTGCATACATATGTACATGCTGGGTCCTTTGTCGCATATCATCCTTTCCCTTTCTCTCCCCACCTTGAACTGTCCAATAAAGGCAAACATGCCAATAAAAGAAATATATTTTTAATGGGCTCAGTGGTATCCATAATGGATATTTATCTCTCTATATGACTCTTCCCCGCTCCCTGACCAGTCATTACTTAGCTAATACAACTTAGTAGAACAGTCAATACGCCATATCTTCACCACATAGATGATTTTTCTAAACCAAAAGATTACTTCATCAGTGTCTCTGTTTTAACCAACATCTTTAACTGATAAACACATCGAAATGAAATCTGCATTTTCTTTTAGCTCAAACCATTGAACCATTGAAAAATAACTTTGATAATTTTGTGGGTTGCAATTTCTTGGAGGGCTACTTTGGGTCTTGATAAAGCCAAACCAGATGAGAATCAACACTAAATCCAATAGGAAACTGGTAATCTACACTTGTTATTTGCCTCATACCTTATTCTGACCCTAACCTTTCTGTGATGGTTTTGGGGATCATGTAAACGTTCAGATTTTTGGATACATACAAGAACTATGATTGAATCAAGGTTAAACTTAGAAGTCAGCAGAAGTTCTCTAGTAAGCATAAGAGTTTTGGATTAAAATAACTAGACTTTTCTAATTTCTTTTGCTCCATATTCTGCCCTATACATGAGCCTGCAAATGTCAGGGGAATGGAATAACTGGTCGGGCTCCTTCTTCTACAAGGGAAAACTAAAAACAAACCACTTCAAAAGCTGAAAATAATGTGCTTTAGTGGCCCTTTCTCTAAGCTCAGTGAATTCTCAGAAGGTTGAGGAGGCGTGGCCTTGCCAATATTCTTGGCACCACCCATTTATCATGTCAGAAGCAGAAGCATCAACTGTTCACGCTACAATTGGTACTAAAGTAAATTTTTAAAAAAAGCCTACAGTGAAAATGAAATATTTTAAATGCCACATGTCAAATTCCATGCCAGATAGAAAGGTTAGGGAGAGAAGGAGAGAGAAGGAGAGTTAAGGAGAGATGCAAGACATAACAGCATTATTGTCATTTTACACCAGCCTACATGGCTCTCATCAGCCACCAAGACAGTCTCTCACTTTCCTTTCTCCTCTCTCTCTCTTGAACTATCCCTGGCTACAGTCTGACACCTCATTCACTATACATTCTGCATAGAATCACACAGGGTTAGAAATTACACAGGGTGCGCTTTCAGTGAAGTTTTCTTGTCCAATTTTACTCCTGAATTCAACTGGAAAGGAAATTGGACAGGAGAAACTGCACTGAAATTGCACCTTATGTATTTTTAATATACAGTAGTTGGAGAGTGATAATTAGGACCTGGGCTCCAATGCCATCCCTAAGTGAACCACACACTCCACGCTATGTTTTCACGCTATGTTACACCCTAAAATCCCACTGCGATGTATTGAAGGGACCCTATAATGTATGAAAACCAGTCTATAACTATCCCCATAGCCAAACAATTTTCTTTATACAACAGATAGTTCCTGTCCTCAGTTCTGACTGTCTGATGTTTGAAGTATAAAATACCCAATAAACACACATCTGACTGAATGACTGCAAACTTAAATATTAATTTGCTAACTGAAAACTATCAATGTGTTGCTTAACCAGAATGTTGTTTAGCTACTGTTCAAGGGGTTTATTACTACGTAGAAAAATTGCTATTGATTAAAGACCTCTTGAACTTTGAGTCATGCATAAAAACACCTCTCACTCATGTCTTATATTGCTTAATCTGCTGTCAGGCATAAAACAAGAATACATTTCCTGTTTCATTCTTTCAAGTGTTCTGAGATTTTAATGTTAACTTGTCATCTACCCAGATTCCTACATATAAAATAATAATAAAAAAAAAAAAGAGGACAGGGAAGTGATGTTCTGACTGGCTTTGTTTTAACAGAACAAGCACATATAAAGACATCAGTAGGACAATGCAAACTTATCTCAAATTGTCTCTCCATTCCTTTGTGTGTATACACCTGCGGGGCTTGTTCTGAGTCGCGCTGCCCCACTAACGTTCCCAGCTCCCATGACTGATCAGCGGCTGATGTTGAAACACCAGTACACAGGTGCACCTGCTCAGGCTGTAAAAATAAGTGGCCCATTTAGCCAAGCAAAAATCAATTACTGCTATCTGTAACCACCACAGAAGGCACTCTGATCAGCTACCAGCCCGGCTTCTTGCCCCAATGATGTTTCCCCTCACATGTGACACATATCTGATCTTTTCTAATCATTTCTATTTTTTTTTAGTGCCCCCCCCCTGCAATGCATTTATTTTATAAAAAATCAGATGCAATTGGGGGGCTTTGTAGGCCCAACGTTAGCTGAACCTGATGACTTAGCATTGTCAGCAGGTGATGTTTTCTTCCTTGAAACTGGCATTATTGGTATTCCTGTCACAGCAGTCTTGAGCTTTTTTTGCTGCACTAGTGCTACAAAACAAGATTTTCCTCTTTTCCACCCGTTCCATTTTATTTGAGTTGGCATGTACTACCTTGTCCAAGATGTTTGAAATATGAGTGTGTTGCTTGGTGGCAAATTCTAATATCTTACATTGAGAAATGAATGGCTGGATTCATGCCATCTTCCATTGTCACTGAATTCTTGTCACTGTCACCAAATTAGGAAAAAATCTAAAAGTAGCTTGCACCATTTACTGTGACATTGTTAAATTTGTGTATTTAATTCTATACTATGGGAGGATAAAGCATACCCCCACTTGCTTTGAAACGTAATGATCAGAGGTAGGAAAATCAAAAGCAGAGGAGAGGAAATCGCTATACACCAGGAAAGCTCACAAAACATGAACACTGACAGAAGGAACTCCTTTTTGTTTCAATGTTCCGGCGATGGAGCACTGTGGCATAACAACAACATGAGATAAGACTTTAAAAAAGTCAGGCATGTGTGCTGATTGCCTGATAGGTAATCAAATTTGATAGAATGCTGCAGCTCATGTTTCTTAGCTTGGTCGGGCCTGGCCCACTTTGTCCTGCCGCATCGAGCCAGCCTTTAAATAACTCACTGGGAACGTGGTATTGGCTGGGCTCTGGGCTCTCTGTGCCCATAGCACACTTCACATCCCCATCTGGTTTGCCATCTCCTGACTGTACCCATAACCCACTTACAGGTTTGACATCATAGTAACAGTTGATACTCTCAAGCTCCAAAACACACACATGAACCCATGCACCCAAACACACACACATACACACACACACACACACACACACACACTCACACAATGTTCCCTATGCATAAAAAGATGTTTTCATCATACATCGGAGATATGTTGTATATATTTTATTCAATTCATGCCTTTCTGTACAGACTTTTCAGCCGTGTCTCAATGTGTCAAGATGTGCTGCCGCTGAACTGAGTTACTTGCACCATGGATATCATTTATATATTAATATCACCCTATTTCACCTCAACTGCACTTTCATATGTATGACATACATTAAAATGTCTTTGACAATTTCACATCTATATTAATTTCTTATATATTTAGAAAACGATCCTCTTCTGTCTACCCTTAATCCTAAAAGTTACAAGGACAAAGACTGTCAACACCATACTTCCAACACTATGTATAGGATAACCAAAAAGGTTAAATAGTACTTTTTATTTCATTGAGAAACCCCCGACTGCCTCAGCCTGGCTTCCTTGGTGCCCATCCTTTGTGAGTATAGTGTTCACCTTCCTCCTAGTTCTCTGCTCTGTGATGGCCTCTAGTGAATCTGGGTCAGGCCAATAATGGAACTGCTGATCCTGTTTCTGTCCTGTGAAACTAACTAAACAATGTGTGCATCTCCTGGGGAGAGTGGGTTGGTTGTGGGTTTTTAAAGAACAGCAAAGACTAAGAATTGAGGTAGGTTGCTGCTTATGGCTGATGTGTTGCAAGCAGGTGGTTCAGTGTGTGAATTGATTGTGGCTGCTCAGAAGTGGTCATCAGGCTATGAAAAAATCCCACTTTGATTCATTCATAATGTGTATGTGTGGAGGGGATTTGGATTAATGTGATGAATTTGTGTCTGGTATGACAACATTTTATGCTGATTATCATGAAACTGCTTGTACACAATAATTCCAACATTTGTGCACTACGTATAGCAAGGCTGGAGTCAATCAACTTTTAGTTCAGTTAATTTGGCAAGTGGATTTTCTTGATTTGAATCGCTCTGACAGTGTTATATAGTGTTATTGTTACTATTGTCAGAGTGTAATAGTAGTCATGGCTGATCACTAATAACATTATTAATGTATTTTGTCTTATTACTTTTATTTTTGTCCTGTTGCATTATACATAGTTTGTGTTTATTATGTTAAGTTTGTCAGTGTTTTGATCTCAGTCTTTTATTGTTTTCTATCATTTATTCCCCTCCTTCTTCTGCTGTTGCTTCGCTCATTTAAAAGAAAAACAACATCAATTTATTGCTACGAAATGTGAAAATACATAGGGTGTCCACTCAGTGGAGTTATTCTGGTCTAATTTTATTATGAAAGTCAATGGGGAAAGGAGAAACTCTGGACTCCTATACCATTCCTTAGTAAACCACACTATGATCATACTTTCTTGATTAAAGACAATCCTTAAAACTGAAGTTTAATAAAGGGTCTGAGTCCACTACCAAGAGCTCTTTTGTTTCATTATTTATCAAAAACTAATACAAATTTTAGTAAAATTATATTTCTCAAACAAGATTACAAAATATTTCCAAAATAATTTAACTAATAATTTTAAATATTTTTCAAAGTTAAAGCACTAGCCCTAGTGACAATAACACCTAGAGGACCATATTAATTTAGTCAATATCTGGTATCAGTTGTTAATAGACCAAAACAATTCACACTGTGTATTACATGTGTTAATATTTGAATGAACTATATGGTGTGACAACAATTTGAGAAAACTTTACCAAATGTTGTGCGAACAACATAATCAGATATGTTTTAATTTCATACAAGCATTTCTCAAAGACCTTAACATTTTGATTTGCATCGGTATTAACTGAGTAAAAAAATGTTTTGAACAAATGAAAAGTGATGCACAGTCAGAAACATCAACTTTTTAAAGTGCATGATGTTCAGCGTGAGCTGCTATGCTTTCTGAGTTGATGAGTCAAAATTGAGACCACACCACCCACTCAGTGATCTGTTTTGTCATAGCTAGAAAATGAAGAAACCTGCCAGTCAGTAAATTAATTGTGTGAATCATTCCCATATTCCCATATATGGCTAAGTAGTTGGTAGATTTTGCTTCCAGACCAATTAAACACTGTTCTAGAGAAATCAGTTCATGTCCATTCTCAGTAAAGCAACAGTAATGTTGTCAGGTGGGCAATAGATTTCCATCCACACATCCAGCAGTGGTCTTGTCCATCATGTCCATCATTTTAAAAACCTTAACACATCTAAGGAATACTTAAGTTAGGTGCCTGGATAAACCATCAGAAGATACTAGGACTTAATAAAAGTGAAACTAGTTTATCCATTTATATGTATTAATAATTATTTGTTTCAATATGGTTTAATATGTTGATTCAGTACGTGTCACTAAGTGCATCCAGTTGAATTCTTTTAACCCTGAGCATCAGGTTGCCTCCCAGTGCTAGTGCAACACTCAGTAGGGGATGAGCACATAGTCTCCAAATGCCAAGTATCTACAGTGACATGGTGAAAGGGAGGGGGAGAACGAGAGCAGAGCAGTGAGCAATAGTCCGCTGGATGTGGGATAGAGAGAGCGATCTGCAGCAGAACAAGATCAGATAGCAGAGATACTAAGAAAGTGAGAGACACAGGGAGACGGGAGTGGGAGACTGGCTGTTACTCTAAAATAAGATGTGTTTTTGATTGGAGTGGATCTTAGAGAGCTAGAGAGCGCCTTATAAAATATTGCTTTTAAATAGGGATATCAGTATTATAGAATCAGTCATTGTGCTTTTTGGGGGCCCAATATTATGGCCTTGGTGCTTCACTGAGGTAATTTCCTAATTTCTGACTCATTTCTGATCGACTGGATATAATTGGCGTAGAAACTTTGGAGGACCTCACAGTGAAAGTGATCGGTAATGCCCTCTTCTCTGGGTAGAGGAGCAGAAACATTAAAACGAGGAGGGATAGACATGAAGAATCTTCGTGGCAGTTTCCTTTTCAGCCTTACAAGGATAGAGTGGTTCTACCCTTAAGAGAACTGAGTTGAAGAAGCCTGCATAGAAACATGCAGCAGTTTGGCTAGAAGACCACGGAAAACTTGAAAACCTGGGAGAAAAGGAAACTTGGGAATCAACGTTTAACCGGAGCACACAGGAGGGGAGACCACAAGGTAAGCTTCTACATATACTGTAAATGCATCACTGTAGCTGTCACCTGTCCTTAGATGCATAGTGTACTTTCCTCAGTTGCTGACCTGTGGACGATCTCTGATCATTTTAAATTATATTTCAAATGAATTGAGAGCAGGGGAAATGCAGAAATATACTCTTGTAAGATCACAGCAGAACAGGCATACTGTAGCGCCTGAGAGAGCTGAGGAGCAGTTGCACAGAATAATAGATATTAATATCCCTTGGACACTCAACATCCTGCTTCCTAGCAACTAGAGCATTCAGCAACAGCAACTACTGTGTAATGTGCACAGACCCACACACACACAAATACACACACAAAGTGAATTTGAGTCAATCTCAGGCAAAAAATCTATTAAATGATCTCAAATCTGCTGTTATTTATCGCTTTAGACTGTGGGTTAGGAGGATCTATAGAGCACACCTCAACTTGATATGGTAAGAGAAATGCATTTCAATTACTTTCTAACATATGCACAAGCCTTTTAGTTGTGTAGCTGCTTTCAGTTATGTTTGGGTTTTCACTGTGTTAAATCTTTAGGACAAAACTATAGTGTGTCCATGGTGCCTTTCAGACCCCTTTTGGATGGTTTGGCTGGTAAGAGTAACTCTTGCCTTATTTGAGTGAGTGATTTGAGAACGTGTCATCACAAGAGACATGACAGAAGTGTAAGTGTAAAATCCTAGTTGCTTTACAATTGCAGCAAATATATCACCTTGTTTTGATCTGTAGTTTTAGCTCAGTCCTTGGGTCCATCAGTGTGATTTTGAAAATGCTGGAGTGCAGTGGTGAGATGCATCATTCCCCCCAAGTTTCGTCCAAATCCAATCAGTGGTATAGTGATATCATGCAGACAAATGTAGAAACAAACAAGCACACAAAAAAATGGAAGGAGACAAATGGAAGGAGACCAAATAATAATCACCCTCTGATTTCATCATGGGGGACAACCATGGCAATTTGTACTGTCAATCAAGAGAGAAAGTAATAGTGGTAGGCATCGTCCTGTGTGATTTGTGTGCTGACTAATAAGCCTCACTCTCAACTGAGGTTTAATGGAATATAATCTATGACATGATTGAGACATTTCTTAATGCACTGGTTTGTTTCACTCATTTTGAATCTTATTCAAAAATCAACCTCTGCTCTAGTTCAAGTAAAGTTTCTGCCTTTTCCTACTACTGTTTTGATCCCACTCAATCTGCATTTATGTTATGTACCTCATGCAAGGTTCAGATGAACTGAATTGATTATAATTTAGTATTAGGATATAATCCCAGTGATGAGCTAGCAACATAAATGACTAAACTGGTAAAATGGTTTTGGCACATTACCCACAATCCTGCCTGCTTGGTAGAACTTTAATTGTTTCATTATTACATTTTTGTTGCACCTTTGACTCACTGATAATTTTTTTTTATACTAAACATATAAAAAGTAGGATTAATTGAACACCTGTGACAGCAGCCTTGCCACACAATGAATCTGCAGTCTAGTGATGTAGCACTTGAAATGAACTTCCATCAGAGCAAAATGCAATCAATGGATTAAGTATGATCACAGCATAACAAAAATTATACCAGGTTTCACCTATACGTCTGCAGCCTGCTACTTCAGAGTAGCACAGTGTGAAATATGTGGTTCACCTATAGATGCTATGTGCATGTATTTGAGTGTAGTTCCTGAGGATTCAAAGAAAAAAATATCACCCTCCTGTTGACATAGAGATGACGCCTTTTGAGGTGTTTAAAATGTTACAACGTATGTCTCTTCTCTGCTCTTCTCTCTTAGTTGTTCTTAATTCTTGGTTTATGTTGCTTCACATTGCTTATGTATCATCTGGAAGAACAATCAAATCTTGTGAAAAATATGTCACATCTCTATCACCACACTGGCACTAACACAAATAACAGTATGAGTCAGTGCAGCACAGGGCAGCGTCTCCTGCAGCAATGGATTCAAACATCTATTTCCTGCAGCGTCCTTTCAACTCAGTGGTAGCCTGTTTTTATGATCTACTCTCCTTAACTTTGGTTCTAATGCCATTATTAGATTAGCTAAAAGAGCTGAGATTTTTTTTCACATAGTTTGATTAAAATTAATGGACAGCTTTATCCAAAAATTGTTTCAAACAAGATAAACTGCACTTACCTGGTCATAACTAGACTCTTATTGAAAGGCCTAGGAAACAATTTTGATATAGTTGACTACTGCCATTTAAATCATTCACCAACCCATTAGTCACAAAGCTCAAGCGTTAAGCAGAATATAAGTAGGCAAAATGCCACATCACATGTCTTTTACCTTGCTAGCTTAAAGGCAAACAATGTCAGTACTTACAACTACTTAAATTTAAAATTGAAAATAAATTAAGACAACATAAAAACATGATTTCCATGAAACATAATTTGCAGGAAATAATCTAGAATACATGGTATTGGTTTTTTTTAAGAATTTTATTTTGACATTGTATTTCTTCATGACAAAACACAAGCTGCATGTGTAATGGCCTGAGGGCAGCCTGTATTTAGGGCAGATCAGGATCCATTTCCCTTTTTCCCTTTCTCCCTTAACGTGTCTGAAGTGATCCACTCTTTCCCTGGCTCAGCAGCCCACTCTCTTCTTTTCACACTGGCTCCTTTGCTGTCACATTTCTGATACCTCATTATCCATCTCTGTCTTTTTCAACCCATATTATTTCCCACTATAATCTCACAAGGGAATTACACACAACCTCTTCACAGTACTCTGACTCTAATAGTTGTGCCAACTGGAGGAAACAGAAAATATGTCACATAAGATGGCAGGGCATTGGATTAGCTGGCTATTTATATCTTGTTGATCAGAGAAAGGTGTATATACCAGGGTATTTCCAATAAGGTAAAACAGAAAATCAGCTGCATACTTTGAAAGTATTCCATTTTCAAAACATTGTTGTACGTTAACTCTCATCTTTTAATGCAAAGTTAAAATATCTAACATACCAAGAGCACAGAAAGCAATTTTGAAATACACAGTATATAACTACATTGAATAAGTTGAATAAAGCAAAAGGACTATTACAGTGAATTACATTAAGCAACAGCATTCTGAAAAACACTGTTACTATTCCTAAATCACTGGTGAAAAATATTTGAGTGAGAATACACCATGCATTGGTTGAGAAAGGGCTTTAGACTAGCAACTATTATTAGAAACTAATCAGTCCTAAAACTCTCTGTGCCAGACTTAGAAAGAGATGGCAGTGAGTGATAGACTCCTGAAAGTCCCAGTCTAGATATTTTTAAGCCCATCAATTCTGGATATATACAATAATCCCTTTCACAACTGTCACTGCAACTTTCACATTCATTCTGCTCCAACATTTTCAAACAATACAAATGTAAGCAAACCATACAGCTCCACAGGATATTAAAAACGTCTGTGTATCTATATGACATACTGCCAATCCTAAAACATTTATATATGTCTATGTTTTTTTATGTGTAAATGGGCAAAGGGAATAAGTTGACACACTAACATAAGATGCATGAACATGACACATTGCAATCAGTACAGGCAGTGACATGTTTATCAGTTAAACATGCTTAGTCCCCTTTCACCTTTGGGTTTCTGAGACATAGTCTAAATAAAACCTTGTACTGCTGTAAGCCTTTAGCAACCCAGGCCAGTGAACACTACTTACTATGTTCACAAAAATGTGTATTAATGTGAGTACCATGTACTGAGGCAAGACACATACACGTCTTTAATGTAATATGGGAAAGATATCACATAAAAGTCGGCTATTGTTTTTGTAATTACTATATCATTTATTGAATTGTAACTAGGTTTAAACAAAGGCAAATAAATGTATAGTCCACTTTTAAGGTGATAGCTCTCCTTCCTCCAAAAGTTACAGTGTGGACAGATAATAGAAAATGTTTTACAATATTTTAATAGAAAATATTGTGTGCTAATATTTTGCCTCTCCTGTCTTCTCCACAGGAAGCTACAGTTGTGTCTCACACCACTACACAAGTTTATACCCAGTGTTTGTTGGAAACTGCTGTGTATTTCCTGTGAGCCTGGTCCATTTTGCATGAGCCGGAGTGATACTGTGGCACCACGTGGCTGTGCCTGACTAAGGCATGAGTGTGGGAAGGACCCACCACTACAGCTTTGTGTCCTGTGAAGAACAAGGCCTAAGACTAGGTACCATGCCTGCCGTGGGAAGCTTTGGCAATGGCAAGATCCACACACGCCGCAAATGCCACAGCCGATTCGTCAACAAGACTGGGCAATGCAACATCCACTTCTCAAACATGGATGAAAAGTCACAGCGGTACATATCTGACATTTTCACAACTTGTGTGGACATCCGCTGGCGATACATGTTTTTGGTGTTCAGTCTGGTCTTTGTGGTGTCCTGGCTAACATTTGGTCTGGCATTCTGGGTCATTGGCCTTCTACATGGTGACATGAGCAATACTGGAGGGGATGACAGTTTTGTTCCTTGTGTCATGCAAGTGAACACCTTTGTGGCAGCTTTTCTGTTCTCTGTTGAGACCCAGACCACAATTGGGTATGGTGCCCGTTGTGTGACGGAAGAATGCCCTGCTGCTGTCTTCATGGTGGTCTTTCAGTCCATTTTGGGATGCATCATCGATGCTTTCATGATTGGTGCTATCATGGCCAAGATGGCACGGCCCAAGAAGCGTGCAGAGACTCTACTGTTCAGCTACAATGCAGTAATTGCCATGCGGGACGGGAAGCTGTGCCTCATGTTTAGGGTTGGTAATCTAAGGAAGAGCCACATAGTGGAAGCTCATGTCCGGGCCCAGCTTGTCAAGCCTCGTGTGACGGAGGAAGGCGAGTATATCCCCCTCGATCAGATTGACATGAATGTAGGATATGACAAAGGCATTGACCGCCTCTTTCTGGTTGCACCCCTCACCATCATACATGAGATTGATGAGGAAAGTCCACTATTTGGCATCAGCAAGCAGGATCTAGAGACATCAGACTTTGAGATTGTAATCATACTTGAAGGGATGGTGGAAGCTACAGCCATGACTACTCAAGCACGCAGTTCTTACCTGTCATCAGAGATCCTGTGGGGTCACCGCTTTGAGCCAGTTGTCTTTGAGCAGAAGAACCAGTATAGTGTGGATTATGCATACTTTCACAAAACATTTGAAGTACCATCAACCCCAAGATGCAGTGCAAAGGACATGGAAGAGAGAAAATTCCCAACATCTGGCGCCAACTCCTTCTGCTATGAGAATGAGCTGGCCTTCATCAGCAGGGATGAGGAAGAGGAGGGGGAGGAAGACAGGAAGAGACAGGAAGACAGGAAGAGTCCGTCAGAGCCGGTGAATGAGCAGGTCACTTCTGGACAAGATCAAATATCCCCCCGTAAAGAATCTGAGATATGACCTTTGGCTGTTGCTTTCCAGAAAATCCTTAGATCTGTTTTGTTGTTTTCAGATGCGGTGCAATGCAATTGTCATATGAAGACAATCGAAGTGCCCAATGAGTGTCATTCAGCTGCCATGAGGACACAAATGAAGAACGTTCTGCCACAGGGGGAGGGACAGCAGCACTGATCTCCCAAGCAAGGATATGACTGGTCAAATTTCTCATAAGAAAAACTTTTCTTTCATGAGGTGGTTAATGAGCTTTATGAAATGCAAACAAAAACTACATATTTCAATTTGTAGATGACAGTAATGCATGAAAATAGCATAGTTTTGTATGAATATTTTGAAAGGATTGTGACAATTTTGGTGGGATTGTCTGTGCTGCTTACAGTCCTCAAATCTATAGTTCAGAATTTAGTGTGAGATGGTGATCCTGCATACTTCCAGAATAGTAAAGTTGAAACCAGGCCAATGTGGCTTGGAAAACTAAACTATGGGAAGGGTTGTTTAAACACAACTGGTCAAATATAAAGGAATAGAACGACAGTGGGTTTTGATTTTTTAATGTGACAATTGATTTGAAAAAACAAAGGGAGACACAAACAAGTGTTATAATTATTTCTAATACAAGTAGAAAATACACTTGATGGTGCATCATCACCATCAGTTTCTTTATTTATATTTCAGCCAATGACTGAAGGGTGAACAACCATGGGCAGTATTATAGTTGACAACAGTTATTAATACACAGTATATGCTGTAGCTGCTGCTGACTTAAGTTGTGGTCTTCTCTATAGACCCAAGGTCAGAAAGGCAGGAAAGAAGAGTAACTTAGTGATAGACTTTCTCATAAGCACTCTTTCATATAATATGTAAACCAACTTTGGCAGGGTGAAAGATGACTGAATGAATGAAGATTTATTTTGGATACTTTTCAGATGCAAAGTATGAGTAGCGAAAGGAAGATGCGGAAGGAAAAACACCACTCACATTGTCAGCTATATTTCACAGACAATTTCCCTTCCCTTCCCAACAATGAATTGTTGCAGGTCAAGAAGCCATCCTCATGACCTGTGATAATCTAAACTGATATTATGAGCCAAGCAAATCACCAAAATAATAAACAACCAAAGACAAATAGACAAATAAGCACCTCAATGTTCACCAATTCCTCTAACCTCAGGGCATAAAATTAGGAGGAGAAAATGTACTCTTAAGTACTGCTCCAGCAGGAGAATTTAATTCTACCCCTAACAAGTTTGTGTTAATGGGAAATCCGAGACTTGACACATAATTTTGGAAGGCTCCCATAGGCAATAGAAGAGTCTAATTAAAGTCATCCAAAATTAAACCCTGTCACAGGCAAGACTCCTGGAAGAAGGAATACAGTAGTTTTAATACTGTGCAATATCTGTCCGCTATCTATATTGAGATTAAAGTAAAGACCAAAATCCATAAACCAAATATTAACAGAAGGGATGCCCCAGCACAGAACACTTAACAGGATTGGGGACATTTCTATTGAGGATCTGCATATAGCCCATATCTTCTTAATTGCTTTATATGTGTTATGAAAGTGGAAAAGGTTTGCTTACATTTATATTGTCTGTAAACATGTGGGCAAAATAGACTTGCATTGTTTAGTTATTGTAAGATGAGAAAGTTGTAACAAGCTCTAACTTTTAATACATCATGATGCTTGGCACTGACATTAAGGCTTTTTTCCCTTAAACTTTTAATGATATTAAGTTGATTCTTAATTCAAATTGAAATAATAATCAAAACACTGGAAAATAGATGTAAACAATACAACAGACAGTTATGACAATGGAATTTGAAGATGTAAGAATTCAGCTTGTAGATTAGGCAACAACAATACATGGTGTCTATCTGGGTGCAAATCAGAATGCAAACAAATGGAGACATACCTTGGGGAAACCCCTTAGTTTATCCTTAAATTGCATGACTATGTAAACAACTAGCCTTCGGGAAACGTTTGCCTAATCATAATCATTTTCAGTTTTGTGTGGTTATGCACATAGCCAGTTTTACACGGGGAAAGCTCAATGTCTTCCTTGTGATTTTTTAAAATGTCTTCATGCAGACACACACAGCTTAGTGGGAAGACCACCCTGAGCTGCTCACACACAGACAGGTACAGGCCTATTTGCTGTTCAGTAGAAGTCCTGGCCTCACAAGAAGACCCCGGCCATCTTCATAAATTTGCACTTTTTAAGATGAATTCCGTGCATATGTAGTGATTACGGTTGGTGTATTAAATCTAATGATGACATATATGATTGTTTTTGATGCTTGCCTATCCCCTTGGCACTGGCATTTGATAATACATGTCTTTCTTTCTTTCTTTCTTGTCTGTCTGTCCTGTTCTCTGTTTGTTTATTTACTTAAGTGCCTGCAGGTTGAGGTGGCAGCCCCTGACAAAAATGAATGGCTATTAGGGGATGGGCACTTTTATGTTATCTGTCTATGTAAACATTTTTCCAATAAGACTTATCTCAGATTCTAAAACTAAGCTAAATTAAAAGACAAAACAAGTGAAAACCTTCACATCTTAACTTATTTTGTGAGGACTGGAAGGGGTGCCTGTCACACAGCAATACGGCTGATTGTAAAGGTCAAATAATGTTTTGTCATGATTTATGTGTTTTACTCTACCTTATTGACTATTGTAACACATTACAATGCAGTGCTTTTATTTGAGTGAATTAACCTGTCTATGAAGAATTGTAAGTACACAATAATATTTGAGTAATAGTCTTGAAGTCTTGAAACATAACATATCCCTCCAGATATTACAATATGGCGCCTTAGAACTTAATTTAGCACAATGTAACATCCTTTAATTCGGGTTCATCCATTATGGGTTTTTGAATGCCAATACTGATACTGATATTGTTGGATTGAAACTGCAGAGAGACGATATTTGGAGCCAATATTCAATATCTATGAATTTGACCATTCGTATCCTAAACATTTTATTCTTGGCAGGATGGAAAAGTCTCAGCAAAGCAAAAAGTGGAAAGCCTGAAACAGCATTTAGACCATGGGATACTAAAACTCTTCATTGAAACCCAGGATACTACTAGTACTAAAGAAAAATAATAACAATGATGAATAAGATAATGATAATAATACAACATGCCTTCATGTGTATTTGTATGAAATCTGATCAAATTGTTGCATTACAATCAATTCAGGTTAAGGGCTACCCATAGTGTAATATTGATCAATTATACAATACATTTGTCAATAAACAAACTGCATTATATCCATCATATCACAGGTGGACGACACTGACTGGCCAATGTCCAATTTTCATTAAAAGGCCAATATCTGCCCAACATATCAGCAAGCCTGTATATCAGTCTAGCTCTAATTTCAATGAAGAAATCAATAAGAAATACTGCCACATCACACTTGGTGGTGGAGCTCTTATGTGAGTGCTAATCTTAGTACATTCAACATGTGTTGCTACATCCTTGTAATTACATTATATAGTAGGGAGATTCTCGTTAATTCTCATTAAGTATTATGGTATACTTTTCCTTTTCCTTAGGTTAATACAAAGGTTAATCCACTGAAATAAGGCTTATGTATGTAAAATATTACCCATATTTTTATGTTGGGAATATGGTGTAAATGAACTGTGTAACACTACTAACTCTAAACTAGAGTAAGCCTGCAATAACATATTTTAATGTTCACATTAGAAGATCAAAAGATTCTTGAAAGATTCAGGGGATGCAAGATGAGAAACATGATCATCGCTCATACAGACTGTTTCATTTTTAATAGGATTTAATAGGATGAGTATTAGGTCAGAAAGTGTACCACTGTTTCAGAACACCTCATCTTGGGCGAGATTAATTACTAAAAGTTCCATATGGGTTAACTTATACACCTGACTGCCACTTCAGCAAATTTCAACACTTTTTTGTATTTATATCTTGCTGACTTGTGCTTTTTGAAAATATCAGAGTATGCTTGCTCTAGAAAACAAATTGTGGTTCCACCACTGTTTGCACTAACAGCAGAGCTCAGGACTTCCTGCATGTATAACAAGAAAGAAGGACTATAATCTGTATTTGGCAGGACTTCATTGTAAATAAGATTTTTTGTCAACTGACCTGTCTGGTTAAATAAAGGCTAAGTATAAATTAATTTAAAAATTCAATGTTGATATCATAAGCCACTTGAACAAAGCAAGTTACTGAAAAAAACGCTCTTTGCTAGATGGAGGATTTAAATGACGTCTACTGAAAGGGATGACTTGCTGAACTTTGACCTCTGTAGAACTGTTCTTCCGCGATCTTGACTCTGAGTTGCACCTTATTTTCTCTGCACAGGGTTTGGTCTCTTATGACCGATACATGACTGGTAGATTACCACAATAAAATATATCTGACACAACCAAGTGTTTCCCTTTTTTCCTTTGTAGTAGACTGGAAAGAAATTACTGGAAATTACTTGAATGATTTACAATGAGTATCAAGCGAGTGCATTTGTTGTAGTCCAGCAAATGAGTGCAGAGGGGGGGAAAGTGGGAGCAACATGTTTGATAAACAGGGTGGACTGGACTGTAATTTATGGCTGTGTGATTTTGTGGGATGGTATCTGGTTGGGGTCAGAGGCTTCTTCTTTCACTCTTATGCAATCAATCAGCCACGTCTTTGCATTTGTGCAGACGAGACTTGGCAGTCCCGCCTGGTTTCACTCCCCCGTGACCTTGAACACTGGAAACAGATCACACACACACACAAACACATACACACACACCTTTGTGCCTTCTTTAACTTTCAACAATTCATGACAGAGCCAAATGGATATAGGATATTTTACTTTAGTGTCCTTTATCCTCTGAGAAGGTGCTGTGTGAAGGTGTTTCATGGAAGGAGCATCGAGAATAAAATGGGATGCTTCCAACCCACTTCATAGTGTTGGAGGATGGAAAGGCGTGGAGGGTCATCCCTCCAGCTTGCAGAGAGTGGGTTGTTTAAAGGCAAATTCTGCTTTAATTGCAGCAGCTCTATTCTTTACTGTATCCCTGGCCTGCAAGACGGAGGTGGAGGATGGAAAAAGGAACATGATGCAACACTTACAGCTTCCCTCTGCTCCTTAAAGCATAACTCTGGCTATTTTTGACCTTGACTCTCTTTTCCCATCATTTTCCATCAATCTGATAAATTCTGACCAAAATCTTGTCCACTATACTTCAGTTTTGCTTGCTTGGTTATGCAGCTCTCAGTCCTAAAGGGCCAATGGACACAATGGGCCAAAAAAATCAACCCCAAAAGCACCCAAAGCATGTCTTTTTCAACACATTGATTGCTCACTCTGTAATTGAGCAATCAAGTGAGACGGTAAAATGATTTAAGTGAAAGTGATCTAAAGCCATGCCGTACTCCTACAGTTCTTATGTTACCTTGTATGCTTTAGCACTTCCAGGTTTACTCATTACTGGCAAATTTTCTGTGTAAAATAGTGTCATGGATAAAGTGTTAATATGATGAAAAATACATGCTTTGGGGGTTGGGGTCTCATATTGTAAGTTGACATGCCATACAGTACTTCTGGGGGTGTGGATATTTTTAAACGATAGAGAAGTGGACTAGTGGCCAGAGGATCACTGGTTAGAATTCCCCTCCCTGACTGGGAAAACCTGAGTGGGGAAAATTGAGCAACCTGTTTGATAAAACAGGGTGGGCTAAGCAGTGATTTAAAGTACCATCCAACTGCCCCAATGAAAAAAATATAATTGAAATAGGTGTCAGAGGTAATCGAATTAAATTTTGAAGCTGACGGAGTGCAATAAACTGTGGAAATACGAGACACTATTAAGGTGTTACTAGCCCACATGATTAACAATTGAATGGAACAGTTTGGAACGCAAATCCCTCTTGACTGCCAAGCAGATTGGCTGGGCATGATTTAGCTAAAACATCACATTAGCAACACCCCAATCCTAACTGTCCAAATTCAGCACCACTGCAAACAATTTCAGGTTCAATAAATGTGTCATCAGTTTCAGTGAGCGTGGATGTTGTTTTGAATCACATTTAGTGTGTCAGCACACTTGCAAGAGGGTTCACCCCTGATTCACCTGAACTTGTTAGCTTCGGTTTAGACCATGTAGAGACCATGTCTTTTTTGTTCATAACAGTGTTATGCTACTATAGTCATCTGCCCCTTTAAGTTGTTTTGCTCATGGAGACACTAATACCCCAGCTGAGCACATCACTCATATAGTAGTAATAGCTGCTCAAGTCATAACTCCTGCAGACATATTTGATTACACCAACAAGTTGATACAATTACAGGAGGTGCTGACTCAGATACCTACAGCAAACACATGGCAACTGGAAAACTTACTCGATTCATTTTTTTCCTGAGCGTGAATTGAGGACACTAACTAATAGCTCCCCTGAGCCCAACACAGTGTGTTTACAGTTGTCAAAGAAAAACTACGTTTGACTTTACCTTAAGATTTACAGTACTAACCAACTTTGTACGTGGGGCTGCCCAGAATCTGCAACAACAACCTGAACAGAACAAGACAGAGCCATTAAAGACAATGTCCAGCCTTTGCAAAGTTAGCTCAATGAGTAATAATGATAATTTAGCATTTATCATAGGTACAGTTTGTTTGCACATATTTTATTTGTATTGTATTTGTCTGTTTGTTCTTCCGCAACCCTGTTTTTAACTAATGTGCCACATTTTTATTCTTATTGACGTTTCTTAATCGTTACAAGTTCTAATTAATGTCATTTTTTCTTAGTTTCATGACTCATGCAGCATTACTGCATTATTGCTCTTTGCTTTTGTAGGGCAGTAATGTTGGGCACCATTTTTGCTTCACAGGATGATTCTAAGTAATCATTTTGAAATTGGAAATAATTATTAGTACAGACTAGTTTGGCAAAGTCCTATAAGCATTCAGCGCTAGGCTTGGACATAAGCACTGATTCTATAAATGTTGGGAGCCTTTTTGCTGCCCTCATGTGGGATGTTTGTGTATAAACTTTGACCATCCAGAGTGGCATGTATTGAGGGTTATATGTAGGAGGGTAGTGATAAGCCATAGTTTGTGAAATAGTACATTTTATTATCAGAGGCAACTGTGACGTTATTGTATTGACAGCCCATTGTCTAGTTATTGTCTACTCCTCCCCAGGTTGAAAAAAGAAATAAAGAAGTGAATGCTGTGTTCTGCAGTCTGTTTCTCATTATTTGAAAATTGTCTGGCTGGTTTAGTGGCTATAACACTGTTTTTTTTTTTGTTTTTTTTTAAAAAGGCTTTAAGAGGTTTTTTTTTTTATTATTAAATACATTTTATTACATAAAGGACAAATGACAGTCTGGCTTCTTAACATATAGACAATGTTGAACATCCCATTACAGGTATTTTGGTTGGGTTGGTTGGTTGGGTGTGTTCATGTATATTTCTATGAGTATTTATTTCATGACCAGAC
>OOFE01050985.1:47768-62283 GCA_900323365.1 Monocentris japonica | reverse complement strand
CAGCATACCAAGACATTTTGGACAATTTCATGCTCCCAACTTTGTGGGAACAGTTTGGGGATGGGCCCTTCCTGTTCTAACATGACTGCGCACCAGTGCACAAAGCAAGGTCCATAAAGACATGGATGAGCGAGTTTGGTGTGGAGGAACTTGACTGGCCTGCACAGAGTCCTGACCTCAACCCGATAGAACACCTTTGGGATGAATTAGAGCGGAGACTGAGAGCCAGGCCTTCTCGTCCAACGTCAGTGCCTGACCTCACAAATGCGCTTCTGGAAGAATGGTCAAAAATTCCCATAAACACACTCCTAAACCTTGTGGAAAGCTTTCCCAGAAGAGTTGAGGTTGTTATCGCTGCAAAGGGTGGGCCAACTCCATATTAAACCCTACGGATTAAGAATGGGATGTCATTAAAGTTCATGTGCGTGTAAAGGCAGACGTCCCAATACTTTTGGCAATATAGTGTAAGCTCGCACATTTCTCCAATAAATCTAAAATGTTGGCAATGTCTTTGTTCCACAGAGCTAGAAGGCACATGAGGTCCACACTGGCAGAGGAGTATTGGCCAAAGGTAAATTGATTTGATAGGATGCTTTCCAGAATGTAAACATAACGGGGAACATTTTGAAAGGACTTAAACTTGCCAGTGTTCTCCATAAGTTACCAATATCAACCTCATTATTTGTTTTTTTTTCTCCTTTTTAAATCAGACGTTCAACACTTTGGCCTACCCATCTGTATCTTCTCTAAGTACGATGATAAAGGGGTATTCCAGCAGAACATCATCTACTTGCATGTCTTCAGCAGCTTTGCTTTCCTCTGGTGTGTCCTCTTTGTAATTGCCCTTGGCCAGTCCACTCTGGCAGGGACCTTTTGCCTTGTACTACTGGGCATTCAACAAGGGAGACATTCCTGCCTGCCCCGTGTACCAGGCCTTCATCCGGACTCTACAGTAAGAGCCACAAGACTCAACAGTGAAGTAGTCTCCATAATCTAGATTTTGAATGCAGGCCAGATACAGTATGTCATTTTCCTTTGGCCAGCACAACTCTTCAAGCCACAGTGGTCCTGAACATTTTTTAAATACACATATTGGGCATATTAGATTCATAAAACTCAGAATTACACCACACAGAATCTGTGGCACGGTAATTTAAGCTCATTCATAAAGTCACCGTGGCGGTGATTGCCACAGCGGAATCCCATTACCGTTGCGTTATTCTCAGCCATCTCCCAGGTGAAAGCCAATGAAAATCGACATGATAATGAGGTGTTTCATATTGATAGACTGGTTTTTGACATGGCAGCTGTAAATTTGGACACACACACACAGAGGTCTAGTACTCAAGCCAGCGGTACATTGGAAGCTGCCAGTTGCATAAAAATGTAATGCAATAGTAACTTTCATCAAGATGGGAACTGTGTGGTTGCATTGAGTTGATTTCAGTTGTTCTTCTAGTTTATGGCAGAGGTGTAAAATTGTATCTCTGTTTAGTGTAAATATATCTAGTCTCCTCCTCTGTAACATGTAAATTAGCCATTTCTCACCGCAAAATTTTGTGGCAATCAGTCCTCAAGCAAGTCACCTTCCTCCTCATGTTCTCCTACAACTACAATTGCAATGTTTGCCATGATGCTCAATCCAAACAGATCAAAACATGCCTTTTAAATCAATTGATTAATCAACTGATTGGACATATATGTCTAATTTATTGATGACTTGCATGTGTGGCCAAACATGTTTGAAGACTTTCTAGAAAAGAAAATCCATTTCACACAGGTTTCATACAGGTTGTTATTGTGTGGGGACGACGGTGTACTTTTGCAAATGATGAGGGTGGGAGTGCCGCATAAAAGGCAAATGGTAAAACGGGCCGGTAACACATTTATGAATGAGAAAATGTGCTACCGCGACGGTATCTGCCCTCAACATCATGTTAAATCTGGCAGTGTGTTTTACGAATCTAGCCCATTGTGTTTTCTTCTTTTGAAAGGTGCTATGTTGGCTCTGTGGCATTAGGTTCACTACTGCTCACCCTATTCCAGTTACCAAAGATGATACTGGAGTACCTCTACCAGAAGTTCAAGGGTGAGGCTAAATCTAAAATTCATCTTTGATGTGAATTAACCACATCATGAACAGTGTTGGTATGATTATGTGACTCTCTACCTCATGAACAGATCACATGTTGTTTTTTATGTCTCCTCAGACTCTGAGGGGTCATGTGGCCGGTTTGTGTTCTGCTGTCTCTGCTTGGAATTTTGGTGCTTGGAGCACTTCTTGAAATTCCTCAACCAAAATGCTTTTGTCATGGTAAGTCCTGTTAATGTTGCTATTCATTGGCTTTGTCTTTCATTAGATATGCATGTATTAATGCCTCTTATTACTGTGATCCATCCTTAGATGGCCATTTATGGTGAAAACTTCTACACTTCTGCTCGACATGCCTCTAATCTGCTGATGAGGAATATTGACCGGTGAGTCTGCTGAATATTCTCCAAAGGAAACAAGTTTCACATTCTGTCAGATTGCTAATATGTTCAATGTTTTTCCACAGGGTGGTGGTATTGGACCATGTGATAGATGTGCTGTTATTATTTTGCAGACTACTGGTGGTTGGAGCAGTTGGTAAGAAAATAAAGCTGTAATTTAATGTGACTACAAATACTAGATTTGAACTCATCATATTGCTGAACTCGTCAGCTGAACTACTACTAGGTGCCCAGTCTTTTACGTTCCCTCTCTGGTGATGTAAGTGTAAATTAACACTTCATATAGGGAAATTCATGACAATTACAAGAGCACTAACAATGCAATCTGTTTTACCTGGTGAGGTGAAAAAACACTGATCTGGCCAGAGTTTCACTTACTAAAGACTGTAGCAACTCACTACGATACCGGGTCCGTGACAGACGGAGACAAAGGCATGAGGGCAGAGTTAACGGGTCAGCAGGCCGTTTTATTTGCCAACAGTAATAAAAATACGACCCGGTGTTCACGGCAGTTGTTCGGCGCACTCTCCCTCCGCTGAGGCGCCTCCCCTTCCGTCCCGTCCGGTCAGCCGTGAAGCACCAATGCTGCCAGTCCGCCAGGTTTCCAGGAGCGACCCGCTCAGTCTCTCCCGGCTTGCGCACCTCGCTCCGTCACTGCTGCTCGACTCTCTCCTGGATCCAGCCTTCGCCTCACCCACTCCCTCCCCCCAGTCCGCAACAAAGACATTATTTACATTATATACTATATACTACATTATATACTTATTATCGCTCCTTTAACTCACTGTTTCTAACAAGTGTATTCAGTACTGAAGACGGATATAAATCTGTAGTAATGGTCAACAGACGTGATGGTTCAGTAATGATTTAACATTTATTCAAAATGTTCAAAATATATAAATGCACATTGTCTGAGCAACAAGAATGCATTACACTGGCTTCAGTTTAAGGTTAAGCCACAGGTCTAGGATGAGCGATAACGTTGTAGGACTTGATCTTGAGTACAACACTAGCAATTCCTCTCAGGTCGGGCAGAGAGGCCTCATTTATATCAGGGATGAACTGGAAATCTCTCAGCAAGTAGGCAGTGAACAGAAAAAGTTCCATTTTGGCAACAGACTCCCCCAGGCAGAGCCGAGCCCCGCCTCCAAAAGGGAGCAGTGCGCGAGTGGAGTCTCCTCCGCCTTCCAGAAAGCGCTCTGGAAGAGAGAGTGGCTACTGTTAACTTGACTTGAACTCTGCTGAGCCAAGTGAGTCGACTGCACTGCAACCAACAGTTCAGGAGCTACCTGGTCTGAAGTGGTAGGGGTCAGTCCACACTGCCGGATCATGGTGTGCTCCAAAAAGATTAGGAATGATGACCGTGTTCTTAGGGATGAAATAACCTGCAATACTAAACATGAGCAATGTACACTGAATAGAGATTGCTTAAGGTTGACCTATATAGCAGATTAGGTAGGAGTTAGCAAGAAATATGTTATAGTAGATTTCTAAGTCAAAGCAACAGGAATTGAACTCCAAACAACTGGTGTTTGTGTTTAATTGCTGCTTATAATTGAACTCAACAGGACCCAAGCATATCTTGCAATGTATATAATGTTTTACAATAACACAGTCTACACATATAAGATGTTAGCTTGCAGTCATGCAACACATAATGCATTTTTTCTGTCTCAGGTTTGCATGAATGAACTAACTAGTAATACAGACCCGTTCTGGCTAGCTACAGTTCTGCCTGGGTCCTGATGAGTTCTGGGTTTCCTATTTGCTTTTTTGCTTTTAGGTTGGTTGGCTATGTCTTTGTCAAATGGGAAATCCTCATTATAAAGTCATGTTTTAAAATCCCTTTCATATTTTGCATTTATACACGGCCAAATGGAATATTTTACAATCCTGTCATCATGCTTCCATAAATCTGATGCTGGGCAAGCGTCAGACCGCACTACTAGGCAGTTGCCCTTGGGGTAAACAACATTTTTCTGAGCGAAACCATGGGAGGTTGTGGTTCTGTGTCAGCCTTGTAAATACCGCTGCTCCTAACAACACTCCAATTATCTCAGTACCTAAACCTGACCTTATATTGTACACTTAGTTAAATGTTCACAATTGTATTTTAGTTATTGCTCTCTGTGTGGCATACTCTAGCTGGAGCATAATGTAGCTGACCTGCTGTCTCTGATGGCTCTGTGTGGCACTGCCAATGGGGCTACAGGCCTGAGTCTGAGCACCTCATTGATCACAGAACATAGGACGGGAAGTCGATGTCTGTCACTGTACTTAGGGTAGCGTCCCTCCAGTACCATACACAACTCATCGTAGACCCTACACTGCACCTGAAGATGACAGCAAGAGAGGAGAAAAACACAGTGTGTTAAAAGTCAGTGTTTGCTTATTACACTTTTTACATAATATATTTAAGTTACTGTATTTTTATACTGTATGTGTCGTACCTCTGGTCTGTGCAGTAGGAAGGCCACAGTCCAGTTTAGCCAGGCTGCAGTGGTCTCTGTCCCCCCAATGAGAAGGTCCACAGTGGCCATGTGGACATGAGTATCTGTCAGGAGCTACAGACAAATGCAGGAGCACTTATCATTAAATACACCAGTTTTATTTACAATACTCATTAATTGTAGTATGATAACTTATTGGTTAATTCAGATTTTGTTACTAGGAGGTAATGTCCCATCTTAAACTTGAACAGCTTAAATGCACTGCCCGAGGCTCCACCCAGAAGTATTATAAGGTCTGGCAACCCATTTTGAGATTGAGTTCCCTTCCATTAATGCAATGAAGCTAACCCCCCCACCCTTATTTTATTTTTATTTTATTTATTTATTAAGTGACAATTTACTGTATTGAAGTGGTATTTTCACTCACAGTTTGTAATGCCTTGCAATAATATGTTATGTTTCAAATGTTCATCTTATTTTGGAGTATTGAGTACTATTGTGATTGTACAATATATGTGAAAACCAATAAAAACATTTTAATGATAATTCATACTAATAATTCATCAAAGTAATTAATTAGAGAACATCTTTGTGTTAAATACCTGTTTAAAAAAGGTGGTGGAAAACATAAACACATTCAAATCCAATTCAAATTGACTTCATCACTGGTAGTTAATGGTGAATCAAAATAGTACTTACCACTTCTTGTGCTGTGCCATGACATTTGTCAAGACCCTGGAGGAGAGAGCCTGTGATGGAGTCCTCAGATGTTTTGTCTTGTGACTACACAGAGGACAACACAATATTTGGTTAATATTATTAACAGAGTAGGAAGTAGCACAGTCATCTTAAACACAACACATTTGAAATTTTAGACTTGACAAGGCAGAGGGAAAATGAACTTGGACTTGAAATGGGACTTTAACATGATACAAATGGAAAACCTATGTTAAGCCTTCCTGCCTGTTTGGCAGACAGGTGGATGTCTGACATGATTTTCTTCTGGTGTTACTTTTCTGCACGAAAATAGTTTATCCAAAAAGACTTAAAAGAAGATCAGAACTATTTTCATGCAACAAATTTAGCAACTTGATTGACTCAACTTGGCTTGCTTTCTGATTTTGACTACTTGATTTGACTTGGTGTGTCACTCTGAGACATACCTACATGTGTGCATTTCAACAGTGGGTTTAAAGGAGTAATGGGCAGCCGTGTGCAATGGAGAGTCTGCAGGTTTTCGTTCCAGCCATTCCAGCCAACACTACAGCAGCTGCTTTCAAGGATTAACACACCTTCAACCAGAGAGGAGGACTAATCAGTGAAATCAGCTGCTGCACTTATTGGTTGGAATGAAAACTTGCAGGTTCCTGGTCTATAGCACATGGTTGCCTAGTCAAGAGCCCAACCTACTGCGTTTTTGACTTGAGCAAGGTGGTCCCTCTGTTAATATGGATTGTTAATTAAATTTCAACCTTTTGGGGTTTTGCGTTTGTTATTACTAACCTTGTAATTGTTTAGGTGTGTTCTTATGATGTCATCTCTCCTGGCCACCTCTTTTAGGAGACGGGCAAATGGAGGGTTGGGTAATTTCTTTGAGAAAAGAGAGCATCACATGTGTGAAACACTATTCTCAATGTGTTTGTATGCCCTGTCATTTATAGTCATTGTAGTGAATATTTACTGACTCTGAGCAGTGGGAAGGAGTCCAGAGCAGAAATCCAAGAGGAGCCCCAAAGAGTAACAATCTCATTGAGACAGTTGTGCAAACACTGCAGCTCCACTGAACTCTTCTCATACTAGAGAACACACAGGTTTCAATTTTATTACATCCTAGGGCAAAAATACTGTGTCCACTAACAATGTCATTACACAACACTATCAATTTGCAGTAACTTTGGTCATGTCCTATGTGGACCCAAATTGCTAAGATGGACAGCATAAACTGTTGCCCAGTTCTCAACATTACCAGGCAACCAAGCACATATTTGCCTCAAACACACTAGATAACCCACTACTATTCAATGGTAAATATTACATTTTTCCATCTCCAATACTCTCACTTTCATTTCCTCAGGGGGTACACAGAGCTGAGGAGAGGACAAGTACTCACTTCTTTTCCAAAGGCCAGAGTAGTGATGACATTACTGGCTGCCACAGTGAAATCCTCAGAGAGATCCACAGATCTGCCCTGATAGCCCATCAAAACCTAAACAGTATAAGACTATTTTTCAGCAATGAATAATAGATTATTTTTAAAATGTTTTATTTGCTTATGTGACCATTTTGGAAAATGCCAGAACACTGTCTTGATCTCTGCTTTCCCATTCCATTACGTTACATTTGCCATTTTTAGATGAAGCACTGTATTGTTTACTTATTGATGCTGGCGTCTTCTCTTGCTGTACAGCGTCTTGTGTTCTGTACCTGTCGCAGGTGCAGCGCCTGTCTCTCAATCACATCATGCAAAGATTGCTGGGAGCAACGCTGCAAAGCACTGTGGACTAGACGGCGGTGCGCCTTCCATTCCTCGCTATAGTCCCCCAGAGAGATGGAGCACCCTCCTCCAGACACAATATCCCCTGACAAAGGTATAGAATCAAGGGGGAGGAAGATTTTAAGGATAAACAACATTTATCCATAACACTGTGGCTAAAGTGGCAGAAGAAGGTTGAGTTCTTTACCTGTGTAGGAATTTGGCCTCCCAGCAAAGTCTGACCATTTCTTGACCAGTGCCTCTCTTATGACTTCACTACTATTTAGCACCACCATGGCTGGAAAAAAATACAGATTGAGACATCCAAGTTTTGATATTGTGTTTATCTGAATCCTAATGAGGACATATCTTTAGTAAGTCAGCAAAGAATTTTCCTAAAAATCTCCCTTTTTATTTCTGTCAAAATATGACATTATAAAATTTGGCAAAATTCAGAAATCTGAAAATGACTGATTACTTGTGTTGCCACACTGAAGGCGGTAGATGCTTCCATAGCGTTGTGCCAGATTGGTCAGGTGAATTGGCAGGTGGTCATGTACCAGATCCATCATATTGCCCAATAGGAGGAGGCTGGGAGGACCTGGGAGGGAAGGAGAAGCGGAGTGGGGAAGAAACCGATAGAGATATCGTGGTAGTCTAGATTCAACTACTTGGGTGGGGGAGTTAGGAAAGGCAAAGATAAGAAGGCAGAAAGAGAATCAGTAATAATTCAGTCAAGTAGATCAACCATTAAGTCCAATAGTGTACATGGTTGTGCATGTGTCCCATTCATATCTGTTTGTGATTTCAAGTAAGCTAACAAAGCAGTATAGTCAGATTGCATTGAGAAGACAACAAGTAGATAATTACCTTTAGACTGACCTCCCTGCTGTTCTCCCTGTATGGATTTGTCTCTCAGTCCAGAAATGCAAGTGAATAACAGCAACAGCACCACAACCACAAGCGCAGCTCCCACACTGATCACTGATATTTCTATTGCCATTCTGTGTCTTATTGCTGTCCAGCTTCAAAAAGCTGCTCATCACCCTGTTCGCCCCTTTTATGGTCTTTTCATCCACGCCTCTTCACTGGCCAGCTCTTTATATAATGTTAGTGTTTCCCTGAAATCAAGGATGACTAAATATTGTTTTGACCTGAGTAGGGGTCAAGAGCTCTGATGATGTAAGATGTGCAGCAACAGGCAGCTTGATGAGCATATAAAAGTAGTAAAAGTAGTAATTTTTTAGAATTCTACAATATTTTGGTAGAAGGTTGCTTTACCTTCTTTTAGCTGTCGGAAATAAGATGCGAGCAATGAAAGATCATTATCCACAGTTGCTATGGAAGGGACTTACTGAAGGGCATGATAACATGTCAGTTGACAGGTAATCTTGATTTTGTTTATCTTGTAGAGAAATGGGGGGAATGAAGAAACTTTAAAAAAGGGATTTGGGTATTTTTTTTTTATATTTGTCCCATTGTTGTCTATCCTTTTTTTTGTGATCCAGTTGTACAAAAGCGAGTACAAAATAAAACAACCACACTTCATACCCACTTCAGCCACGTTTATTCCAATAGAGTGAGACAGTGCATATTTAATTACAGTAGTAGTGGGGTGGCATACCTTGGTGATGTACGATATAAGTGTTTTAGCGTCAAAACAAAACTGTGTAGAGATGGCAGGGTCAGGCAGAACAGTACAATACAAAGTGTTGCAATCAAAAATATCTCTGCTCTCTATTGGTACATTTCTTAAACAGCTGATGATGCACAACAGCAAAACAGAACAAATTCCTGGTGCACTGAATCAGACTTATTGTTAAGCTGTCATTACTGCTGTCAAAATCACCGCACAAGCAACTTTAGTTGGAAAGTGAGCTGCAGCAAGTGTGTGATCCACTTGGAGAGGTCGTAGAGATTGCACAGCATTCTTAGCCGTGAGTTGCAGGGGAGAACCCAGATGGTCTGAACTTCATCTCGGTGAAGGGAATTGAAGAGTCTTTACCTTTCCAGTCTATCCAGACCACTCCCTGTAGCATAACAGAAAAAGTTGAGAGGCACATTTAGGCAATGTGCTATAACACAGGAGATAAAACAGTTGAAAGTTCATTAGTCTTCATTAGGATTACTTCAAAGAGGTAAAGTGTACCTGATTGTTACTGTTGATGCCATAGAGACCATTGAGGTTAGTCTTGTAGCAGTTCTTGTACCACCAGCCACCCATGTAGGCCCTGGCACAGTGGATCCCCAGAGGGTCAGGGTCTTTGTCCCGGGTAGAAAATGGGCGCCCATTATGGTACCTCATAGAGTCGCCTGATTGGGAAGTACAGTGAAATTAAAATATGCTTAGTTTTCTCATAGAAGAAATATCAGGCATGTTTAAGAGAATTCTTCTTTGGTCCAATCTTAAAAAATTGCACCTGCTGTTCCTGTGTATCCAAACACCATGATCGTATAGTGCTTCTCCTCTGACTCAATGCTGAAGTTGGAGTAGTGGGCATAGACTGTGTCATTTCCTGATCGCATGTCCACCCTAAGACTCACGTGGCCAATACTGGACAGGTTGTGCAGAAGTTCATTTCCTGATGGTGGTAGGGAGAAGGAGTACATAGTTTAGCCAGATTTACTGAATAATGTTTTGATGTAGATTAGAACGTAATCAGCATGAGCCCCAACTGTACCAAGCCAGAACTCTTCGCTGAGGTTTCCAAAGCCAGTGCTGTATTCATTCCAGGTTCTGTAGAAATCTGTCTTTCCATTCATCCTTCTTTGGAACACCTAGAAGACAATCACAACACTGGTTGGATACTGTCTAGATCCATTCTGCCACTGCAATGCAAAGTGTAATTCGAGTAACATCAATTTCCCCCACCGTCCAGCCGCCTCCATCTGTCTCCATGTCACAGTAGACTTTGACTGCTCCTCCCTCTTTTCCTTGGGGATAAATATCCACCTCTCCTGACTGCAGCGCTCCGTTCAACAGCTCCTGAGAGCACTCAGTAGGGAAAGGGAAACGCAGCTTCCCTGAGAGATGGAAAAAAAGGGGTTGAGAATTACTAGAGATGTATTTATCAGTTAAAGCAGTTAAAATACTAGGGGTTTGTCACAGGGAGTACACGACTTGTAATACATTACCTGTGAGGAATTCTGTGGTGACAACAGATGTGTACTGGCCATCTCTCTCTCCTTGTACCAGAACAATGTACCGTGACATAGACAGCAGCCCTGTCAGCTTATACTCTGTGGTGGTGCTGTCCAGGATCAACTCCTGATATATATACACAAACAAAGTATTGAGATGCTCTTTACATTCAGATTTCATATGTAAGTATCAATGCTAAGGGCGCATTGCTTACCTTTGTTTCCTCTCCTACCACCTGGTAGGTCAATCTGTAGCTGTGAAAAGCAACAGCGGGTGCTTTCCACACTATCACGGCAGAGCGAGAACCCACTTCACTGGCTTTAACCACTGAGGAGCACAATAATGCACAACCATTTAGTTTATATACCCAGACTATACATGTTCTGCCTTGCCACAGAATACCTCTCCATGAAGAGGCATTTCATTTGTTTTAATGCCATCTTGTCTTTCACCGTATAACAAACAAAGAAGTCTAATCTTACCTTATTCATTACCCTTCTACTCACCATTAGCAGTAGTGAATGTGGTTGAAATGGCTGTGCTCTGGAGACTGTCCTTTTGGCTCAAGGCTTTGACTGTATATAGGGTGCCCCTCTGCAGCCCTCTCAGCTGGTGCTCCACTGAGTTTCCAGACACCATTATTGTCACTGTGACATTAGGAGCTATGCCAAGAGGGAAAATTAATGAAATAGCTTAACTCTTAGTCCTGGATGAAATAGATAAAGTCGGGGAATGTTGCTACACTCACTCTTTGAGGACTCATAGCTGATGATGAAACGGTCTACTTTTCCCAGACTGTGTGTCCATTGCAGCACAGCTCTGGTATCTGTAATGTTGATGGCCTGAAGATGGGTTGGAGGGGCGGGCACTGCAGTCAGGAGACAATCCATAATGCGTGATTTGTTTTTTCACAGACCAAGACAACTAAAGCATACCAAAATCATGATACTGAATGCAACAGAAAGTTAATCTGAAGTGTACCTGTGGTGATAATCGATGTGAGCGCATCACTCTGAACCTTGCCTTGTGTGGTAGTTACGCTGATTATGTAGGAGGACGCAGCAGACAACTTGGACAGAACCACATGAGACTGCTGGGAGTCCACAGTCATAAAGCGGCTCTCCCCTGGCAGGATGATACATCATAAATATTACACTTCACACAGTCATGCTAACTGATTAATGATCCATACAGACCATAATCATTTACAGGTGTTACATTTGTGAATCAAGGATAGTAGGTAAGAAGCCTTTAACAGACCTGTGACAGAATGGGTGTATGTGACCCTGAAGCTTGTAAATGTGCTCTTTGGTTTGGACCAGGACACTGTGAGAGAAGACTCTGTAACATTGCTGAACACTAGCTCTGTGGCTGGCTCAGGACCTGGTGAGAGAAGAAGAAAAGACAACATCGTGTCAGAAGAATTTCTAATTCAGCAACCGATGAATAAATATTGCAAAGAGAAAGACAAGAGGAGGCTTTGATGCACTGGATGCCTCTAGTAAAGAACCAGTCACCGGCAAGTTATCCATGCGGCATCATTATAATTACCTGTAGTTACAGTTACTCTGTGAATCTTGGACCTCTTCCCGGGAGCAGTACCAAATATGTGCAGGGTATAGCGTGTCTGTGTCCGAAGGTTACTGAGTTCCACAGAACGTACACTGCCAGGAAGAACCATGGAGACTCTCTTGCTTTCAGCTTTACCTTTCGATCCAAGAGCTTTAGTAGAGGAAACAGTTCCATTGGTGCTCTCACTCTGTATCTGCACTTCAGTTGTGTTCTTAGCTGTGGCTGCCTTGTCTCCTTCAAGAGCTCCTTCTTCTACCTCTTCATCTTCCTCTTCCTCACCCTCTGCTCTCAGTTCTCTTCTGATCACAGTGAAGTTCTTGAACATCCCTTGTGGAGCTGACCATGTGAGAGTGAAGCTGTAGGAGGTGATGTTTACAACCTTCACAGAGCCTATGCCAGTTCCTCCTGCCCTCCTTGTGGTGTTGCCAGAGGCCTGGCCAGCTGTCTTGTTCTGAAGAACCTTAGCCTCATCTGATATCTCTGCAATGGTCATATTCACTAGGTACTGACTCCTCTGTATAACTTTCCCTTTTCCAGACCCAATGTTGCCTGCTTCTGTGTTTTTGTTGTCAACAGACTGCACCACTTTTGTCACATTTACATTATCTACTTTGACCTTTTTGATGAGTTTATTTCCAGATGATTGGGTAACATTCTTCTCAGCCAATGTGGACTGCTCCAGGGTCTCTTTCCCTGCCCTTGTTTTGTTGTTAGATGTTCCCATGACCTTGGTGAGAATGGTCAGAACTTTAGCTGTACCATTAGATTTTTTCACAGTGCTCTGGGTCACATTGATTTGAGGTTGGTCTTTCAGTTGGCTAGATTTAATATGTGCTTTACCTTCCTTAACATAAACTAACTTGGGATCAGTTTTTGGGAGGGGCTCTTTGGACGTCAGGACTGTAGTTTTGCCTTTGCGGGCCTCCTCTTGCTTTCTCCCCTCATGTTTCAGCAGAACCTGACCAACAGTTGGGCGATTAGTCTTTGTGGCACTTGCAGAACCTTTAATAGTGATTTTACTGACAGAAGCTCCTTGTTTTGCAACTGTTTTAACAAGGCCCACTTTTGCATTAGTGATTACTTTTTGTTTGGTGTCGGACACAGTCTCTTTGCCTTCAGTCCCCTTCTTCTGGTCCTTCTTTTGAAAGAGTGTCTGCTCAGCCTTGGTGTTCTTCCCCTGTGTATTTTCCTTGATGGTGTTGCTGTCTTGGTTCACCTGCAGGGTCACTGTCTCCACTGTTATCTTGACCTTCCCTTTGGCAGTTTCTGAAATTTGAGTGCAGAGGTTGGGATCAAGAGCTGGATAAGCTATTGACACTATGAATCCGTATCCAAGACTCTACCATGTCCCAATGACAGCTACAGCCTCTCACTTACTTTTATTACAGTCGGCTCCAGGTGCACACTTACTGCAGTCTGGACCTAGGAATCCCTGGATGCAGACACATTTCCCCTTCTCACAGTTCCCATTGCCACTACAGTCACTTGGACAATTTACTGAACATGGACCTGGGCAGAAACAAAGGGATTAGAGGGACTGCATATTAACACATCAAAAAAGTATCTTTAGTAATATCAATTATAAATGAATGGAGTAGAGCAATAAGATGAAATATGATGAAAATGTACATAATGAAACCGTAATAATGATAAGGATAGTATACATTTCTCTTTTAGGGAGGACATCTCCTTTTCCAGTCGTGCTACACGTCCTTTTAGAGCAGCCATATCAGCCTCACAGCCCCCAGTGCAGCCTCCAGGCACCAAGCTGATCTTATGAGTCATCACCAGAGGAGAGCCAGGCTTCAGTTTCAGCTCCTGCTCCTTGGTGTGGCTGGAGTCACAGCCATCACTTATGACCACCTTGATCGGTTGTGCAGGGGCGGGCTTATCTTTGGCAGTCTTCACAACGCTGGCTGTAGGAGATTTGATAACAGCTGTCTGATTGACAGAGGCTGTGACCTTGTCTTTGTCAGCCATGGTAGCACCAGCTGTTGAAGCTTTTGTGGGTGTTGTCAGAACAGCCTGAACTACTGTGGGGGCAGGCTTGTCTTTGGTTGGCTTCACATCAGTGGTTGAAGGAGATTTTATCAAATCGGTCTGATTGACTGAGGCTGTGAGCTTGTTTTTGGTGGTTGTGGTACCTCTAGTTGTAGCAGACTTTGTGGATGCTGACTGAACATTTTGAACTACTGTGGGGGCAGGCTTGTCTTTGGTAGTCTTCACATCAGTGGTTGAAGGAGATTTTATTAAATCAGTCTGATTGACTGAGGCTGTGAGCTTGTATTTGGTGGTTTTAGTACCACTGGCTGTAGCAGATTTTGTGGATGCGGACTGAACATTTTGAACTACAGTGGGGACAGGCTTGTCTTTGGTAATCTTCAC
>OOFE01050985.1:10073-47748 GCA_900323365.1 Monocentris japonica | reverse complement strand
GGAGATTTTATCAAATCGGTCTGATTGACTGAGGCTGTGAGCTTGTTTTTGGTGGTTGTGGTACCTCTAGTTGAAGCAGACTTTGTGGGTGCTGACTGAACATTTTGAACTACAGTGGGGGCAGGCTTGTCTTTGGTAATCTTCACTGCACTGGTTGAAGGAGATTTTATTAAAACAGTCTGATTGACTGAGGCTGTGAGTTTGTCTTTGGTGGTTTTATTGCCACCGGCTGTAGCAGATTTTGTGGATGAAGACTGAACATTTTGAACTACTGTGGGGGCAGGCTTGTCTTTGCTAGTCTTCACTTCACTGGTTGAAGGAGATTTAGTTAAAACAGTCTGAGTGAGCTTGTCTTTGGTGGTCGCAGTACCACTGGCTGTAGTAGGCCTTGCGGGTGCTGACAGAGTGGTTTGAATTACTGTGGGGCTGGGCTTGCTATTGGTGGTCTTTGGAGCGTTGACTGTTGGAGGTTTTTGGTTGGTGGTTGAAGCGGGAAAAACTGTCTGATTAACTGTGCTTGGCTTTAGGGTGGGACGAGGGCTCTGTTTGGCAAGAGTAGCAGTGGTTTTTGGTTTAGAGAGGGTGAAAACAGCATTGGGTTTGGTCATGTCACTTCCTGTGGAGTTTCTCTTCTCATTGGTCGTGGTTTGAAAGGAGGGAAATGGGGTGAGCAGGAGGATAAGTCCTAGAGTAAACAGCATTTTTAGCCAGCAGCCACCAGCAGTACCCAGAGATGGAATAGCCTTTAGAGTATCTGTATGTATGCTGCCGGAAAATTATGAACTCCGTCCTCTATGTTTCAGTGACCAGGTCTTTCCTAGAAATAAAAAATGAAAGAGTTAAATCATGACTAAGTTTAATGCTTGAAATGTTATGCAAATCATTTTTTAAGCTTTGTTTATGCATAGAAGGGTTTTGCTGAGCATGCATGCTTTTTTTAAGCACTGCCCAGATTCACATACATAGAGTTCCCATTCACAACTGCATGCTCCCTGGTACAACCACGGTCTTCTTCTGCTGGCCACTGAATAAGCTATACTGGCGCAATTTGGGGTTAAGTGCCTTGCTCAAGAGTAGCTATATGGTAGCTGTTGGGGGAAGGGAAAGCATTACTTATTTACTTCCCCCACTCAGCTTTCCCTTCCAGCTTAGGGACTGGCAACCTTCCAGTCTCAAGCCCAGTCACTTCTCTAACCTTTAGGCTGCTGGATCTCTGAAAGTTTGGATATGCTGTCTTTAGACAGCTAGGAAACCATTGAGGTTTAAAGATTTGTTCACAATAGATGTAAGCATAAGAACATACTGAAACATTGATGGAATGCTTTCTTGGGCTCTGCATTTCACTACATAGTCCTGTTTTTTTTCTATTTCAAACATATGTAATATGTTTCTTCAATGTCTCAACATTTCCCTGTGTGCCACTGCTGCAGTTTGGCAATGAGTATTGTGCATAAACTAATTACTTGAAAGTTGAAATATGTGTAAATTCCCCAAACTGAACAAAAGGATTATGGGAAATGTTATTTTAAATGTGTACAGAAGACTATATGTTCATTGCCCATAGTACTGGAGGCCATGTTAAACCTTACAGACATTCAGTCAGCTTGGAATGAATCATTTATTTAAGTAGTAACAATAAACCAAATGTAAATCCAAAACAAAAACAGTGCAACAGTGCTCCAGTCAACCATAACAGTTAATTCTATGTCTTGCAAGAGTAAGGGAAATCCAAATTAAGCTGATTTTAAGCAGGAAGGAAAAAGGAAAAAGCTCTTGAGAGGCTGCTGGAGAGACTATGCAGAGAGCTAACAGAGCTTTACTGTATGGAACTCTGGGACACTGTACGTCTTTCACTGTACAGGGGGTTACATAATCTTCTGCACCCACATCTCATGAAAAGAAATATGTCCAGACCTGACTATAAATCTCTAGCGAATTAAATAACTGCCTGCAGCATGTTGTAAATACATATAGGTAAATATACGTATTTGTGATGCTGCATGGAGGTGCATGGTTTAATTGGTTAACTGGGTGCGGTTCTGACTGAATCACAGTCGCCACATCCTTTACTTTTCAGATGTAAATTGTCATGCTATCACAGTAATAATTTTAATGAAATTAAAAATTCTTGAAGCTCAGCTCACTTCTAAAACCATGCTCACTGCCCAGTGCCTGGGTGAACTATTTATGCATGTACATCATGCATGACCATTCACACTATTCACCAAAACTAGTGCAGTTGTTTATGAAATCAGTGTTTCCAGATTATTTAACAAGAGTATGACTTTTTACTTCTTTTTTCTTCTTTTCACTTATTTCACTTATATTACTCATTTACTGAGAATGATTTTTCAGTGGTGCTAAGTAAAAGGCAAAGAAAAAAAGCAAAGAACACCGATATAAACTATGTACCTATGAATCCATGCATTCAAATGATTGCAGTTACCACTATGATACCATGACGGTATATCATGCATGGAAAAAGATAACCTACCGGGATAATGGAGTCGTTCTTGGCTTTATGTCTTTCTTTGTGTTGCTCCCTCCATCTGATTGGAAAAGCTCACATAGACTTGCTGGGTATGAACTAGAAGGAAAGAGGAGAGAGAAAGGACCACCACTAGAAAGGAGGAGAGCGATAAAGTCCGCTCCTACTTAAGGACCCCCCCTCCACCCCTTCTGGTCCCACTCTCTCAACCACCATGGAAAATATTTGTATTGGACATACAAAAACAGTGGCATTTTCAGATAGATTTGGGCATTGAATATGATCAACTGTATTCTGTAATATAAAGAAAACATATGATTCGTAGTCCTTCCATAGACCGTGGCTTATAGGTTTAACAATACAACTGATCCAAGGTGAATCCATTATGTTTTGGATCATATTTTAAAAATGTGATTTAATGACAAGTGAAGTCAGTTTCTTAGTCAATATAATACAATTTTAATAAAAAGCTCTACTTTGCTAGATGCATGCACACTTCTTGGAATAAGGCAAGGTTTTGTCATGTTGCACAAAAAGAACACAGCATATGATTCCCACATGTTGCACCTTTGCAGGGCTCATGACAGTTATTTGAGTTACTTGACTTATACCAGACATCCCGAACACCTAGAAACAGTCTTTGATTGAATGAAGTCCTTGGTCTGAGAATCATGATTCAGCTGGAATACATAGCATAACACTGCAGGTATTCACCACTGACTCTGGGGGACAGGAACCTCTCTCCATATGAATTGGCTGTTTGTTGGAAGTAATGAGATGTAACTACGTGGGAGTTATGTAAGTGACCAAATACCCAACAGATTTAACGAATGCTCTGTGAAGGCACTGCATCTTTGACCAAATGGCCACCCACCATCCCACCTTTTGTAAACCACATGAAGACAAGTCTACTCTCTTAATGCGCATGCACACACACACACACACACACACACACACAGACACACACACACACACACACACAAACACATACATACACACATCCTTGGACACATACGCATACGCAACATGCACAAAAATCCACAGGCCCAATCACACACAACCACACATTCATGCTCACACATTTGTGTGCATACGCATACTTGCATGCACGCATACAGGCACATACACACACACGTATGCTAGGTTAGTAACCCTTTCATGCGTGCAGACTGACAGACTGGCATTTATGCACTCACTCACTCGCTCACTCACTAGTCTGATACAGCACAACAGACCTCTTTATCTATTACGTGAATCTCTTTATCACTTTGAATTTTAAGGTATGCTGTTGTTGACTTAACTTACCCCCTGAAAACTTTGTGACCAATATGCCCTATCATGTGCCCTACAGGTATGATATGGTACTGCAGTAGAACTGGCCCCTTGCATCTCTGGTCTTCGATCCTAGTCATGGACTGAGTCAACCTCACATTGAGATGAAAAAACAAAGAGCACTTGTCACTCTAGTGTGGAGTCCTGAGTGGGTGGTCCCACTCATCAGTGCCTCCATCTGGTGGCAGCCTCCAGGAACAGCTCTGCCTTACTCTTCTTGCAGCATCAGAGACCACCCTCAAACCACTGACCCTGTCTTGGCCTTTGGAAAATGGCTGCAGACAAACCTTCAACAGCTATGGCTAATACACACCTAACAAAATACATGTGGTCATGCATGCATGTTTCACATTTTCGCAGACAAATTTCACAGTTGCTGAATAAGCATATATGGTCTAAGAGTAAGGGAGGATGTGGTCCTTGAATATGTGTATTTTTAGTCTCCTCAGCCGACCCTCAGGTCTGCCAAAAGATGAATGTATCTTGTGCTCTACATTGTCAATCTGTTTTCATTGCGGGAAATATTTGTATTTTTATCCCTTTGCATAACGTACAGTAGCCTTATTATCTGACATAAAATATTGCTTGTGAACAACTTAAGCCTTATCTACTATTGTGATTGTTCTTGTCTTATAATGATAAGACCAAGACTATACTCCTTAGTCATCAAAAACATTGATTACCAGCAGGGGGCTAAGGAAAAAAAAAAAAAAACACTACTTTTTCAAATGTGCTGTTGGTGTTGGCTAGTAACGGTGCACTAAAGTAAGCCTGAGATGAAAATATGCAATGCTGAAGTCTGCGTATTTACTTACCCTTTATTGATTCAAATTTAATGAAATGTCTAATGGCAAAAGCAGAAACAGTGCAGGCATTGACCTGGTTGTGATTGAAGTGATGGTCAGTACTCCCATGTTGCTTACATTGGACCAGGCCTCAGAGATTAGAATAATATAAGTGCATAAGCCCTACCTTGTTCCTTGTCTCTCCACCCATACCCCCCTTCTCTTTCTCTGCTGCTCCCTCCTGCCACCCCTCGTTTTCTCCCATTACTTCTCTCTACGGCTCAGCAAGTTGTTGAAATGTGTAATTATTATCTTTTGTATCTGCATCTGTATCTTACTGCTGAGCATATTTGGGAATCACAGTTGATAGAGCTCTTATCTTCATGAGGTGGTGATTGATCCACTGCCTGTCACTTTGTAGCTCCGCCTGGAGCCCCTGAGTCAGTCTTGTGTGCAAACTGCTATGCTACTTGACGTGTATGCACTGTACTAACCCTACACCTCTCCCCTCTTCCTCACCTTGCAGATGTTGAGGAAGGAGGGGGTAGTGAGGGGGGCTGCTTTGAGTACAGAGACCTCTCTCAGGTCCTTTACTGTTGGCAACAGAAAAAACTACATCAAAAATAAATACATTTGGTAGGAAAGCTAAATCATACCAGTAAACCCAACTGAATCTCACTCTTTGGCTGGACATTAAAGAGAGGAGTGGATGTTTGTGGATGTACTTTTCTCTCCAGCGTTGTGCTCTGTTCTTGTACAGCCAGAAATGGAGTGATTCATCAAACAGGCTACGCTATGTTCCAGTTCAAATATTATCTTACCATACATGCATCCCTGGTCAAAGCAATAGCCATTTATACACAGAGGCATTTGCTACACAAAATGAAGAGGCTTGTTTTATTGAAGTATTGGTAGGTGTATTGAACAGGACTGATTAACTGGGGATAAGAGTTATACATCTTAAGAAGAGATACTTTAAGTGATATGACACTCTGGTGGAACATTTGTTATATATATATTTTTATTCTTCTTTAGATTCAGTCACGCTGAATCAAAACCTATTGTCTGTCTCAGTACCAACTAACTTACTTTTGCTTTGCCTTCTTAAATCTGATAGTTATAGTTAACACATACTGTAGGAATGAAATAGGACAAATGATAAACAAAGTCTTGTTTGGTATTCTTTTTCTCTTTTGTAATAAGTCATTTGCAGCCAATAATAAAGAACACCTGGACACCCGTGGTGACTGTTCATTTCAGGGGCAACTAATGAGGGTTACTGTTAATGTATTTATACAGGAGGTGAGCATGCTGGAAAATGAAAGTTATACCATAGAGCTTTCTGAACATTCACTGTGTACAGCCATCTACCTTGTAGTCAGATACAAAATCATTAAACCATTTGCAGCTTGTTTTGTAGATGGATTGTCTACATTTTCCTTTTGCAGGCACTTGCTCCACCCAGGTGTTTGATTCCAACAGATACTGCATCCTACAGACAGAGGGAGACGGGTCAATGTACAGAAGGAGAATGAATCAATGTAAAAATTCCGAGATCAACACCATTCACTAATACCACTGACTGCACTTACTCTCCTCTCGAGTCAGTGGTGGAGCCATCTTTGCCCATGATGAGATAGTGTTTGCCTGTCTCTAACTGTCCTTTACACTGAAGCCTCTTGGCGAACACTCGAACAGCATTATCATTATTCACATGCAGATCTCCATCTGCAAGACACAGAGCATACAGCCATTGTGTTTTACAGCAGGCCATTGAAATGTTCATTGTGTATATTACATAATGAAAAGGTTAGTGCTATAGTTTAAGTCTTGTAGTTATACTTACTTGCTCTGAGTACGTCAGTTAATTTGGTGGTGTAAAGCTCAAAGTTACTCTTCACAGACACACTGAGAACTTGAACAATGTATCCTGGAATAAAACAACCATCCATTAATTTTCACAGAATTAGTTTTAACTGTTTCACTGTTAAAGCCCCATTCCGTAATATTAATATGTAGTATGGTACACCTTTGGAAGCAATGTCACCTTATTCCTAGCTATGTTTTGATTCATTCAACTGAAGACATGTTTTCTCTCTCAAATTAAGGGACTGAGCTTTGGACAAAAGGATTGACAGTATGCATTCTACATGTATTTGTATCTTAAAGTTTTGTATACATTGATAGTGTTTGAAGAAAAAGATGACTCTTCTGAGTTATGTTGGATTATGAGAGTTGCAAAAAGCAACATTTTCCATGTTGATTTTAAACTCTTGAAAAATCTCTATGGATGTATCAGAAATGTTAATGACCAAATAAAATAACATGTGTCTTTCTGGACTGGGTCTTTAGTGAACTTAAGCATTGTATTGCCTTGTGCAGTACTGACCGTAATCTACAGTGGGGGAGAAGCAAGCATGTTGTAAGCGGGCGTCCGATTTGATCTTTGTACCACCGACCGTTGTAAATATACTTTTTTCTTTATGACAGGGTCCTAAAGAAACAATGGACATTGTATTATATTTTTACAAACCTAAAGGATATTACACAATTTGTGAGAATGTGTTTGTCACTATAGGGCCTGGAATACAGGCTTACTTTCTGCACACTGGCACACATCTCCCGAACACAGTTTGGAGACCATCTTGCTTCTTTTGGGGGCAGAGTAGAACACCGTACACTTTCTGTCTGCGAGGAAAGCACAGATAGTCAGTAAATTCCTGGTAAATTCAACAAATGTCACAGATAAACAGAAAATGTGCAGAAAACATGAAATAAAGTCTATGCTTACTTGGTTCATAGTAATCATAGAATGAGGCTGCAGCAGGCTGTAGAAGGCCAACTGGCACTCTCTGTATAGCGTCGAATGTAATACATTCCTCTCCTTCCATGAGCTACAGTGAGAGAAAAACACTTAGTTTGAGGTATTTAAAATGATTGTGTATAAATTGTATAATGTATAAATGTCAGTATTACCTTACTGAAGTAGATCAGTACTCTTCCATAGGAGCCCTCATAATGTGAAATGTATTGTTCCGGTGCCAATTTTAGCTGTGGAGAGATAAATCTTGACTTTGAGAAGACAGAAGACGAAAGGCCAATGCTGGATTCCTTTCCTCCCATTTTTACTGTTTTAGTGTTTACAAGTTTCAAATTTGGTCCAGTGGCACCATGATGTTGATGAGGAGGAGGAGAAGGAGAATGTCTACTAACCTTGTCCAGGTCCTCAGTTTGGACCTCAAAACCACTTAGAAGTGTGATGTCAGCGATGGCCATTCCTGTGAGATTCCTGCTCAGGCTATGACTACATAGATGTAAACATATATAGGCAGTGAGTTTCTGTGACCCATACCCACAGCTGAATACTTGAGAGTTCGATTGAATAGAGGTCTACACACTTTGTGAGGAGCAAATGTGACTCTCACTGCAACTGACCTGACACAGACTATGTAGGTAACAACATCCTCTGAATTTGGGCTGTGGTCGGCATCTCTCCTGGATCGGGTACGAGCATCAAACCATTCAATTGCTGATCGTGGCACTTGCTCCTCTTTCTCCTCATCATTACTGTAGTCTTCACCATAGTAGTCATAGTTTGCCATCACCTTAGCTGATGAGACAGCAGTCAGTAGTACTATGTTGCTTTTTTTCAGCATTGCATACGGTTTTGATTATTGAATTTGTATCAGTGGCTAAGGCTCACCAGTGTACGCCACTTTCCCCTCCACTTCGACTCTGATAGACAGCTGCTCACATTTGTCCTTGGGTTCCAGTAGATGGTAAGCCTTTACAACCTGTCAAACAGACTGGTGATTTACTGTACATTTCAGATCTCTTTGACCAATTCTTGAGAAATGAGCCCAAACTCACTTTCAGCTTGGCACTCCCTATTCCACTCAACATCACAGTGATGTTGTTCCCTACCAGTTTCTAAGACGGCAAACACAAGAGAAGACAGTTAATGTAAGTGCGAGGTTAGACATTCATGTGTAAATTTAAATGTATTGCTGACAATGTTCTCCACTACCTTCAGCTCTGTTTCCACCTTCTCCTTGTTATTTGTCAATGACAGCACTGTAATGTCTGTCCTTCCTGGAACAGTGAACTCTGCTCCCACTTCGGTGAAGGTTCTCAATGGCTTCTTCAGATCATACTCAGCGAGAGCTTCCAAGGCCACAATAGTATCCTGAACATGGCAATAAGGCAGTATAACACATTTAACTTTTGTATTATGACAGATAATTTAGAATACATACACTATAAAAGAAATATAGGGACCATGTCCTAGAAATAGTTACTTTCATTCTCAATCTAGCATCCCAATCACCTGAGTTGACATGAAGCCTCCGCCATAGTTTTCTTGTGAGTTTAACCAGCAGGCTGCGCTGTCTGCCCACGCAAACTGCTCGAGTGCTACTGCAGTTAGGAGGGCATAGGCTGTCGTCTCCACTGTGAGGGCCCCGTGCTGCTCCCATTGATTCAGTGCTTTACCATTAGCAATCCACACACGACATGTACCCTTCACTGATTAGTCAAAGAAAAAGAAAACAAATGAAAAGGACAAAAACAGTCTCACATTTCAGATAGTATCATATTCTCATAGGCCCTTTTGTTCAGCTTTTCATTTTGACCACAATGGATGTGTTTACTGTGATGGGACATGCCTTCCGTAGCCAATTCTTTGAGTTTCTCCCAGGCAGCTAAAGCATTTAGTTTGTCTTGCAGGCAAAATGAGAGACAATAGGCTGTAATGGCAACAGCATAAGGGTTCTCAAGCTCTTGGAGGTGTGAGAGGAGGTACGTTGTTGATCTAAGAATGCTTGCTTCCTAATGAAAAGTAGCACAAAGGACAGTCAATTCTTTGCATCAAATTTTCTTTGTAAATTATACATCACATACAGTGCATGAAAAAACATTAAAAACAACAGAAACATCTTCAACCTGGGCAGTATGTCTTTGTATGTATTGTCTCACCGCATTATTACGCTCATTCTCATCTAGGAACTGAAGGGACCGATGCAGTGCAACAGTTATGAAAGCCGTCATGGATACTCGTTCATCTTTGCCTGTAATACCTCCCTGCATTTTAAACAGAGAGACAGTGTCATATTTCACAGAGGTTGTGTAGATATTTTGTTCAGTCTGTTGCTAGATCGCACCATATTGTTTGAAAGCTTTTGAAAGAGTTTACCTGCATTTCTCTGTGTATTACTGGATCTGGATCAGTGAATGACCCATCATCATTCTGCACAGAGAGCAAGTATCTGGTTGAGCGTCTGATTTCTTCAAAGGATACAGCCTTATTCTTCCTCCCCAGCTGTCCAGTAATCAGTAACTGACGCTCTGCCACCAAGGACAGCACTTTCACTACAAGGCCAGTCAGCCTGGGGATGAGAGACAGAACATCAAAGAGAGGGGATGGAGAAAGTTGTTTTACAATTTTACCTTACGTCATTAAATTGGGGCACTAGAAAGTATATACTCACCAAGTACTAGATGGCCGTGTAAGCCATGCTCCATAAGATCCATCATCTTTTCTGAATGTCAAAATTCTCATATAACCTGACAAAGAGTTATCAAAATGAACAACTAACTCTCAATGATGTCCTTAGGAGTAATTTTAGAATGAATCACACTCAAATGATAAATCTTATCTCCCTATGAATTTGTTGTAGGTTATTGACTTACTTAGCAAATAATGAGCAAGAGAGCTTCAAATCAATCAAATTTTTTTCTGCTTTATATATCCTCACCTTCCTCAGTGCGATGAAGAGCCTCATCTCTGGCACCAGCAGGCAGCTCAAACCAGAGCTCCTTCATGTCAAGGTAGCGGAGGGCTAGAGCTGTAGGTGCCAGTCGTTTCATCGTCTGTTCTGCACATCCATGAGGCAATTTGAGCAGAGCAACAACCCCCTCAGCAGAGAGAAGGGTCTCGGCTTTTGATTCGCCAAACCCCTCCCCTGGGAGTCAGATGAGAATGGTGAATGGGAAAAGACTGTCATTAACTGTCATTTACAGAGCATAGGAAACTGATTTGTCTAATTGTACATACCTTCCATCTTGATAAAGATATTGGAGTTGGAGTCGGGGACTGTGTCATCTGGTAGCATTCCATCAATGGTGAAAGATGTGTCCTTTCCTATCAAGACCATGGGAAGTTATTGGAGTAACACATTCTAGATGAGATAGCTCTACGTATATTCTAGTTGCATCTATTGCTGCTGGTTAGGTGCACCTAGCCAATTCATTGTTCTCTTCTATAAATGTGGCTGTTTTTGTACAACTCTGTTTAAGCACTGACGATGGCATAAACTGCTGAAATGGCTTCTTTTTTTTTTGAGCACCCCTCACTTTTTGTGTTGTTCTCTTTTGGTTGGATTGAATAGATTCCTATTTTTGCATCTTGGCACCCTCCTTTACTTCATTTCCATGGTTTGAGTACCAGAACTTTTTTAAGTCATTGGAATTACCAGATGTACCAAATGCACTGTTCATTAAAAGAAAACATTGTCTCATGCACTATGAGAAATATTGCAACAACTCACCATCCAATTTAATCACATGAGTTTCTTCCACTCTCTCCTCTACGCCCTCTGTCTACAACATGAGACAAGAGTGCTGAATTATTGTCTATCCCTTGCTTTACGCATCAAAGCCTGTTAGTGGAAAAAGTGTGTGGACTGAAATTTCTCTTGGTTATAAGTTAGTACTTAAAAGACTCAGCTAGAGCAAAATTGTCCTCACTGGACACAATTTGAATGTATGCACTAGATTGCCTAGTGTGACAAGTGCCACCCTTCTGTACAACAGATACATACTGACATGGGGCTAGACTGTAGAAATACTCACATAAGGCTAGCAGTGTTTGTTGAGATAAATAATTTCACAGGTATTCAGGAGCTACAAGTATGCTTGTGCTGATATTCTTCATGTACAACACTAGCACTATGTCAATGTTTACTGAAGTTTAGATTCATAGTTTTAGATGTAAAACTAGAATGTCCTTGGAGGGTCTCTATGACGGAAGTACGACAATGTGACCTCCTCTTTTCCCCCACTAGCTTGCCATAGGTAGGTTTCCTATATCATCAAACCTTTCTTTCACAGAGAGGGGAAATAGTTTTTTTGTTACTCACCCACACATTCAAATTCTTTTCAACTGCATCTATTCCGTCCTCATTCTCTATATCATAGAGGCGTATTTTGATTGGTATTGTGCCTGTTACCATAGGGACAGCAGAGAAAGTGACAATGTGGGAAGACCGAGGTTCCACAGTAATGTTAACGAAGGCTGTAGATGTGGCTGAGCCGGGGGAACAAAGTCCTTTAGTTTGTTCCATATGAACTGCCAGCTGCAAACAAGTGTTTAGAGAGAAGAATAACGTTCACAATCGTGTGTACTGAATGTGCCACTGTTAGGATATTCTGTATGCTGGAAGTATGTACCTGTGCAGGATTTTCCTCTCTATAGTTGTAGATGACAGCCACAATGGATATTTGCTCATATTTCTTTACTGAGTAAGGCAGTCTCAGAGACACAAATACTTCCTTAAATGCTCTGAACTCATAGGGCTCCGCTACACATAGTCCTGCATGAGATATGGAGACAAATTAATGGCAGTTATTTATGAGCAGACCCTCAGTCAAATATCTGACATGCATTTGTGAGCTGATATTACCGTGGGCTGCAGATAAACTGATAGCTTGAATCTCCCAGGTGGTGATGGAATCAGGTAGAGACAACACATGACTAAAAAAAGTTCCACAACACAATATATTAACCAGTTGTGATATAGTCAATCGGATATACGTTGTGACAACATTTACAAATTATACATAAGACATTTAGCTGTTACATTATCAATTTTACAAGCACAAATAGTGACGGTCAAATGTGTATATATACAGTATATATGTGTATACACTAACAACACTAGGGGAACAAAGGACCTTATGACAGAAACTACATAGTACATTATCAAAGTGAACTATAATTCTTTGTCCATGTTTTCTAAGCGAACTGTCCACATCTTACCTTTTTTTGCCATTTACATCAAATACTGTAAATGCAAAGCTTGGAGGGAAATGTCGGCGAATGTACTGATTGGTGGTGTCAAAGAAGAACTCTTCAATGTCCAATGCACTTGTAGCTAAAGGATTAAGAAAAATAGAGGTTTGTGTTAAAACTCTCTCTGATAGTCAAGCCAAGCTCATAAAATGATATTCCATGTTTTAAGTGGTTAGTATCCACAATGACAAATCATCCTCACTTCTCCCAAGTCCTTTCTGGGCATCATCTTGTCTTAGCCTCTTTCTCAACATTCTTCCTTGACGGCAGCATTCAAGGAAGGCCTCTGCACAGACTGGGTCTGCACCAAGCTGAGAGGCCCTCTTAGCTCTTTCCTCACATGTTCGCTTCATAGGGATGAGAGAGAAGCCACGAACACAACATTTTTGCAACTCTTCACTAGAGTAGTTGGATTCTGGAGGTGACAGATAAGAGAAACATGTTTACAGTACATTCTTACCAGAACTGGCATACATTTTCTCAGAAAGCGGTTGTAATACCAGAATATTATCTTACTTATGAGCCTCAATTCCTGTTCTAGGTCCAAGGAGCGTCTTTGCCGTGCAGAATGTGAACCACAGTCAATCCCTGAAAAAGATATTTATCAGCATAGGGGTTGCTGCAGTGGCTACAACTTGATGAGCTACGGAGTTTGGTTGGTTGTTGTTGTTTGGTATTTGTGGCCGACTGGGGGAAGGGAGTGGAGAAGGCTAGCGGCTGCGGCCAATTCAGGCTGATTGCAGCCGCTAGCCTTCCCCACTCCCTCCCCCCAGTCCGCCACAGTATCATAAGAGAAATATAAAGTAAAAAGGTTATTTCTACATTAGTGCTTGCCGATAGAATAGGCACTGCTGCTCTCTCCTCTTAATATAACCATCCTAGACTCAGATACAGTTCAAATCAATCAACATCATCATCAATCATAAGGGCAAAAACCCCTACTAAAGCAGTGAAGGTGGTGATAAACAGCATCCAGACGTTTCAAACTATGAGCATAATCTCCATGCTCACACATGCTCGACATGCATATATATTGACTGAACTATTTTTGACTGTCATGTATAAGCCATGCTTTGTTCCTAATTTTCCATTTCTCTGTTAGTACATCACAAGTTCAAAACAACAGCTTATCTTTAATCTATAGTCCCAGTTAGCCTACCCAATCTTATTCAGGGTCTGGTTTCATATTTCTTCTGACAGATACGCAGATCGATAGCACTAATGTTTCAAACAGGCTGGAGGTCAGCGAATGATTTTAAATGTTAAATTATAACCTGAAGATCAGTCATGGCCTGATAAACTGGTGTAGAACCAGACAACATAAAGACAATATTCTTTTCTGTCATATACAGTAACCATCAATGTATTCTTGCACTATTTTGTAAATGTTTGTGAATACTGCCTGATGTTTGGACAATAGAGATATATAATATAAGTATTATTTTTATAAATATATATTCTTATAAATGTTGAAAATATACTAAGCTTCATTATGCTTTGTCCCCATAAACACCTGTTCTGGTCACAAGTAGGGCGAGGGACATTGATGGCGTTCATAAAGACACCTGTCAGTATGCACCTGTTTTGATCTGACGAGCATTGCTTGTGGGATTGAAAATGTTATTTGGGAGCATTTGTGAAACGAGTTGAGAGCTTTACTCTGCACCGCATGCAGGGATGTGCGACTGTATGCAGTAACCATACATACATACCAAAAGTATTTAATATATCATGGATCACCACAAGTAATAGCAATATTTAGAAACCTGAATTATTGCAGAATATCATTTTTTGATGTAGCTGCACTGTAATCACAAGCTCCATCCTTGGTTTCTTTCCCTAAGTTATAGTAAGACCTGAGTATATGCCCCCAATCAATAAGACCTCAGAAGATTGATGATTGATTCTATCTCTAATTCACAATGTTTTGAATGTGTCATCTAATACAGCAGATAAACATAGCTGAACAATAATTCAGTGCTTACTCAACATTAGGATGTTGGAAACACTGAGCATATCACATTTTAGGAGAGTTAATGTAAGAAAGCTTGTGCAGTGGTCGTACTATTTCTAGTTACTGGCTCCTGGGGCAGAGGTAGAAAAGACAGGCCAGCATCATTTAGTGTGGAAGCTGTGTCAAATCCTCCGCCATATGAGCAACCAAGGTCATATGCCTGCATAGAGGAAAACACCTGAAAAGTGAAAACAAGAACACTTTCTCATCATATTGTCACCCATGGGTTAAATTAAATCATTTGATATAATGTGAAAGTGAAACTACATAATGCTGTTGGAGGTGTAAAGGGGGAGTAGTTACCTGCTTGGCTGTGAGTTTATTGTGGGCATTGAGAGCGTAGATGGCCTTATCCACAGCAAGCAAGGCCACTTTGGCTTTCTGACCATCTACATCAAGTTCTATCTCAACCTGATTGCTAGGATGATACTGATTTCGTTTTGAAGATACCTGGATTTAGAGATTTAGAGATGAGAGTCTATGTAAGATTTTTACTTTAATCAAGCCTACAATCTTCTCCCCGCCCCTCCCATCCAGGCTCCCAGTGCGTAGTGCAAATAACGGCAGAGGAGGTAAGCGCAATTTATGTTATGTATCATTTGTTATCTGGACTATTGCTAGGAGAAACTAGTCTAGCCTTCCTAACTAATGTTATGAGGACTAGATTCGGTGTAGTTTATGTTGTCTTCTGTGTTCTGTTCTGTAAACATATGTACAGAGGGCAGAGTTACTTAACACAGCGCACAGGGGAGAGTAAAGGGTGCACACAGTGTTGTCTGGAAGGGGAGGTGGAGGCAGGTTTTGTCTTTGTTTTGATTTAAATTTGTCATTCATCTTTGTGCCTGAAGGGGGTGCTATTTTACATCAATCTTACATAGTATACCTTTAAATTCTTAATTCAATCAGTAAATTAAAACAACATTTAAAAAAAAGTAAAAGTGAGATGTCATGTACTGTTATTTTTTTAAACCTTTATCCCATCTGTTTCAAGATGAACTAATACAAACTCATACTACATGGATGGAAGCACTGGCCATACTTAAGTGAGTCCAAATTTTATCTCCTTTTATCATTATATTGGAGAGCAAAGACAAAGAAAAAATGCAAGTCACATCCGGAGAACGTTCAGAACAAAATGATCCATCTAAGATGTGTGTGTTATTAACATATTAACAGATATTTTATGCTTGTCTATTAATACATACAAACTAGGAGTATTAAAGTATAGTATAGAAGATTGTCCCACTTTTTCTAACCTACTGCCCCACTTTGCCAAAAGCTGAATGAAATTTGGCTTTGGAAATGTTATGCCCCCTGTAAATATGATAACAACACAAATCCTTCTTATTTGGCTAGGCAACATCTTGATATTTATCATGTGTTGTGCTAGTATGTAGAGAAGAGCTTGATAGATGTTACATTAGATGTTACACACACACACGCTCACGTACAACCCACAACCGCTACAATCAACAGAGGTAAAGTTCTGTTTGTCTGCACTATCACTCATGTTCAGTCTGCATAGTTATTTGCACTAACTGTTTACTCACCTTGACCTTCTTCTCACACTCTCCCTTGACATCTACCCAAACAGAGTCAGCAATGATGTGGCCATTCTGGTCGTAGTAGTAACCAATCAGACGGAAGGATGGTGCCATATCATAGGTTATCTGCAGCTGGTCTTTAGATGTAATTCCGGATACGATGGAACCTTGTTTTAAAAGGATCCCTCGACTAAAGACCTACAGCATAGATCATTTATTTAAAGATCAGTCTCTACTCTGTGTGAAAACAAATCATGTTGCATTTACTTAGATATGCCTCACCATGTAATATAGAAATCCATCCTGTGGTATACCTTTGACGGTTTGGTATGAAACGGTAAGAGACTCGCCCACAGAGTATATCCTGTTGGTAACACTCAGATACAGGTAGCTGCCACTTGGTGATGAGGCACTTGGGATTACTTTGCTCTGTTGCTGGCCACCTACAGACACCTATTGGATACAAAGGAAAACAATGAACACCATCAATGCTTTCCCAGTTTTTATTACACTTTCAATTGAGTTGTTTGGGGATACTAACCTCAACAGCAATCTCATTGACAATGGGGAAATTAAAGATGGAAAACACTGCCCCCTCCTGGTTGGTGGTGACTGTTCTGGACTTCTCCTGGGATATTGGTATATTAATCTGTACTGGAACACCAGCTGCTGGGGAACCATCTGGGAGCCGCACGACCACCTGTCATACATCATACAAATCCTTAACACACACAACCATCAAATTGTCATCATTTAGTGCGTAAAGGTTCATTCTTTATGTATGTATGTACTATATGTATGTCCGTGTTTGTTTCTTTTGTTTGTGCCCATTCTATTTTCAGGCTTACCACCACGTCTAGCGGAACTCCAGGAATTAAATATGAACGGGTTCGAGACAGATCAATGGTGTAATGGCCAGAGGTGATGGGAAGGGAAACTTCTGCCTCCTGTAGTTCACCACCTGGGCAAATGATGGGGACAGTTTTATCAACCCTAATGAAAAGTTGCTTTCATATTACTACAATATTCCTGCAGGGACTTACTGTGTGTCTGTGGTACTGTGGTAATATTAAGCTTATAGTGACATATTGTACTTTATTTGATCTTACATATAGTAGAGGTATTCTATATATATTCATTTTATATATTGTATATATGATGCAAGTGTTTGTGAACAGCAAAGTTTGAATCAAGTCCTACATGGCCTCTCATAGAATATTGCAACAGCCCTCTAAAGTCCTGTCTTGTATTCCACTGTGTCCTTTACTTCGTATGTTGGTGACAGACGTGGCCATGACGAGCTGTGCTCCACTCAAGTCAGACAGGGTTTTGTTCAGATGTTTTTGGAGCTGCTTATTTAACTCAGCTGTCTGGAGAGTAACTTCTGCTTCCCCATCCTTGACCTGCAAGAAATGGCAAAATCGAAACAGTTTTTTTGTTTTTGTTATAATACTACCTTCTTCTTTTGTCACATCGAAATTACTGTGAAGTTTTAAAAAAGTTTTACGGCCTCAGTTCTTGTCTCATAAAGTTTGGATAGATATCTCTTCTCTCACCGAACCAGCCAACTCCAATTCCTTGATAAAAACAGTCTTGCTCCTTTGTTTTTGACCATCATCAGAATCCCGTATTAACACTCCAAATCGGCAGTAGTAGGCTCCTTTTACTTTCTCACCATATGAGTACCTGGAAGGAAGCATTGTAACATTGTAAATGTTGAAGTTGTTAAAATTAAGAGTCTGAATGTGTGAAAAGACTCTTATTATTTATACAGGATCACCATGCACTAAGCTCTACTTTTTTATTAATAGTAGAACTTGGCAGTACAGTCAGGGATGTATTAATGAATGAATCAAAGCTTACAAGGCTGAGATGGTGAACTTCAGCTGATCGGTGCTCAACAGAAGATAGTTTTGCTCCATTCTGATGGCCACCTCGAAACTTGGTAAAACTAACGTGAACATCAAAAAATATTGAGAGGTTAAGGATTATTATCTGTTAGAGCAAAAAATGTGTTGGATGCTTGAAAAAAATGCATAATATCAAGAAGCTCACCAAATTTCTGGACCTTAAACTCTCGAGTAGCAGCATTTGATTCATCGTCTTCATAATGTGCTACAATCTTCCATGTACCCATTCTTTAGAAACAAAACATACCCTGTATCATAAATGTAATATCTATAGCCCACATGCAATTTTGTTTGTTTGTGTTGTTATCAGTGTAGTTACAGTTTATAACAAATCTCTCAACATACTCGGAGACATCGGGTATGTTGAATGTGCCACTGAATATTCCTCCTGCTGCTGTTATAAAGGACTTCATTATTCTGTTACCAGCAGCATTCTACCAAAGACATGAAAATCAGTTTCAGACATCTATCAAAATCCTCTTAAATCTCTGAACAATTCACAAAAATGCATCTACTCACAACTACTGATAATTGGAAATGTTCTCCATGAGGCCGCAATGTATGGTCAAGCGTGAATACCCTGTACCACACTAGCAGGGAGAGATTCCACAAACCATATGATTAATCACAAAAAAATATTCACCATCAATCTATTCCAAATACTGAAACTTTCACTTTAGTATTGATTCACATTAATTCACTTGGTTTTACCTTTCTGTGTTGGGTTGTAGATTGGCTGATCAGTCTGAATGAAGATATAGCCCCTGTGTTTAGATACCAGGACCCTGGTCATCTTTCTCTCCCCTGTACTAGATTCTGCCACCAGCAGAAGGTAGGGAAGATGAGACCTGGATGCAGGTTTTTTTGACATCACTTCCCAATTTAGCTGTACACATAGAAATTTGAATCTTTGGTTAATGGCATCTCCATCCTGTCGTTTTTGTCTTCGAATGTGTTTCTCTTACCATGAGCTCAACTGTTTGGACCTGCCCCTCCTTAGTACACATAACGGGAATCCTCTCAGACATCAATTCACCTCCTTCATGCTCCAGGTAGAGGGTAAAAGGTCTATTGAGGAGAGACCCTCCCAGCTGGACAAACACTTTCTCTTTAACACCCACATGGAACACATTGGGTGCTGAGATGAAGAATCTGTACATTGAATGGAAAAAATATCACTTATCTATCTACTACTCTATTTTGCATTCAATAGCATTGACTATGAAAAAACTACACTTCTAGGTCTAAAACATGCAGGTACACATAAACCATGTGCAATTTTAGTAAAATCAGACTGAACTACCACTTAGTGAATGGCAAATGAATCAGTACAACTAATTCCAAATGTAAATTTGTCAATCCAGAATATTTTTGATGTGTGGATATCAAATCTCACAAGCCAGAACAGGTATTTTAGGACATCTATGCATTAAACAGAAATAGGTTGGCATTACATGATGTAGTTGCATGCAGCTAATCCAACATTTACCTGTCCTGTGCACAAACAGAGTCCAGAGTCAAAATGAGGAACAGTAGAGAACAGATGTGACACTCCATCGTCCAGCTTCTATTCCTTTGCCTGCTCTGACACAGGCTTTTGATTAACCAAAGTTTTATAAGTCATCCACCCCTGTATTTCTCAATCGTTAAATTTGTCAAGACCCTCCCCTTGCTCTCTCTCCCAAGATAAAACCATCTGTATCACTGCTCAGATAAAGTGCTTGGACAGATGTGCTCTGGCTGTGCTTGTTTGTTCAGTAGTGTGTGACTGGCTTAATAAGGCTGAAAATAGTTGCATCTAAACAGATTTATCAAAAAATATAGTTGGTAGTAGATGACCAGTAGATGTGTTTCAGACAACATTCATCCTGATACTGATTTTGTAATAGCCAAGATTATATCACTGCTTGGCTTGCATGCATGAAAAATATTTGGGAGTCGTGTTTGTTGTTTCACAATCTGATTTCCCCCAAATCATGTGATCTACAAGAATTCTGACGTCTGGACTCTCTGTTGGAATGGGTTCAGTTTCCCCTGCTGCCAAACACTTCAGGAATGATTTGCAAATTAGCTATCAATATGTTTCAATGAGTTTAAATTTCTCTGTAACACACTATGCACCTTATTTACCACTGTTTTTATAGCTTTAGTGTAAGAAATTTATCAAATATCAAATGTCAAACATATATGTCAAGTATCATATTACTTGTTAGGATACGCTTATGCAATGGCACATTATAAAAGAGTCATGTGTAATTGTGTTGACTTTCTTTTATCTTTTATAGGGTTCATCATCCTTGCTGACTGGAATTTAACAAGCTATCAAGCTTTGCTAACTTGGTATGTACTGGCAAACTGTTACAGGCTTATGGAGGACAGCATGATAAGTCATTATTACCCAATTGCATGATTTATGACGCACAGACACTGACTACTATTTTCAGGTTTGGAGCTCAGCTTGTAATGAAGATCTAGAAACAATGTCATATTGGAAACTTTATTTTTTTTAATCTTTTCTGATAGTGTTTGAAGATGCAATCAACAGAATAAACAATAAATCTCAAAATCCATTGTCTTCCAAATGTAGCTGGACACATTTTGCTGTTCAATATTATTACATTTGCTACAGTAATACATTAATTGGACCGTGAGGCAGAGAAACAACTGAATACCCTCAATTTCTTTGTAAGATACACTCAAAATGAATCAAATCTAGAATTGATCAAATTTAGAATCCGGAGTTCCTTTGATGCAGGGTCTTTATAAACACAAATACCAATGTTATACTTCATACCCACAGTATTACTGTAAATAAGAAAACCTATGGCAAGATTTCCTGATGAAATGAAGCACTAAAATTGTCATCCTAGTTAAAGTCAAAAGATTGGTGTATGAGATTTCCACCATGCAGGGGCCTTCTGTGATTGGTGTGTCCACTCTAACTGTATGTGGCCACACTGAAATGTATTTATTTCAGCTTGTTTCATATTAGTCATGTCAAAACAAAATTATAGCCACTAAAAGCATCCTCCAATGAGGATGCTTTTAACAACTAGATGACATTTAATTAGTATCCATGTTGATCTCTCTATCGTTTCAGGATCTGGGACTAAGTGAGAGTCGGGGGTATGATGTCCATCCACAACTCCTGGATATGGAAAACAAAATACAAGAATTGCGTTTGGACAATCAACACCAGACTCCCTGTCACATGTGTGATGAACAGCAACATAGCATCTCTTGGTCCTGGGAGTGAACCTGCAATGGATGGATGTATTGATATGATGATGTCATGGATGAAAATGTTATATTTATAATCACTATATTAAATAACTGGTATTCGACATATTGAGCCATTTTATTGATGCATGTGTCAACTTATAATTCTACGGTTGTACGATGAATGAATTAGAAATCGGAAGCAGGCCACAATCTCAGAAAAATATAATCCAAGAGTAGTTGTCTATCATAGCTAGATTTGGTGTAATACTATCTCCGGCTTATCTTGGAAAAGAAGATTTGTTCCAAAGGTTTCTCTCCCCAAATGGTCAAACTTTTTATGCATTATATTTGTATTCTAACAATGCAATTTTTAAATTGTCTGATGAAAATACAAGAGCATCCCTCAGCTTTAAACTGGCTTTTCAATGAATGGATTTGTATTTGTTAATGAAACAAAGTACACAGAGGCTATTTTCATACTTACATGTTTATGCACCATCAGTGATAAAGTAATGATAGTCCTGAGGAAGTATTCATCTTGTGGCCCTATGCACACTAACCAACAAACTCATATACTTCCTAGCTTTTCTTTTGCTATGTCGTACAATCTACACTCCTCTGCATCCATCCTCAACTGCTGCTTGTTCAGTTTGCCTGTCCATGTCCCTCTCTCCCTCGTTCCCTCTATCCATCTCATTTCATGCAGGACTGGGGTTACCTTAGAGACTCAGCCTCAATAGAGAAAATCTCCTTTGCTACAATTAACTGTGAAAGTGACAGAGGGGAAAGGAGGGATCTACGGAGGGGTGTAGATTGAGAGAAGAAAAAGGGAGAGGGAAAGATGGAAGTGTACATGGCAGGTAGAGTGATGGAAAGTTAAAACTTAATATTTGCACTCATTTGAAAAGCTTTTGAAAAGTTTGCTGACCACAGTTATAGATTAATTGCAATTGAATGTTGGAACCTTAGCACAACTTAGTTTCCTGCATTCAACTATTTGATAAAGTGAACGTATTATGTTTGATATTAAGTGAGGCCAAATAATTTCTATACCAAAAAAAACGAATCTAGACAAAAGAGAGACTCTTTCTGTCCTGCATATAGACATGTATCTAACATGTTAACACACTTTTAAAAATACAGTTTCTCAATCTCAGTTTCATAGCATCTCGTACTTGAATTGGGATTAGGCAAAATTAGATTGCATTACACTGATCCCAGGGAACGTGAATTATGTCCATCACCATAATCTCTAAAACTGTGGAAGGAGTGACCATTGGGTTTCCATGGCAAGGTGTACACAAAAGGGTGTGGCGTGGGAATGTCTCCAGGGGTCAGGAGTGAGGGTGAAGGGGTCAGAGGTCAGAGCCAGCTGGACAGCACACAAGAGGAGACAAGGGTGAGAAAAGGAGGAGGGGGGCCAGTCCAGAGACTGACTGACTGGACCCAATGGGAAATTAACATTGAACTGATGGGAGGCTCACTGACCAATGCCTTTTCAAGGAAAAACTAAGCTAGGACACTCTCATGTGTAATGGTCCGTGATAATTGACAAGTGACAAGGCCCTCATTGTGGATGCAAAAGCAGTTATCAAAAGGCAGTGGTGGATTACAAGATATACTAGTATTTCATACTAATACAATTACAAAAACTTTCCTTCAAAACTGAACGTTGCATACTGAAAGTGGTGCAAAGCATTAAAATCACTTCCCATAGAGTGGTCCTTCAGAATGTAGAATATTTTCAGGGATTTAGTGTATAGACATGTATAACTTTAATACTGCATCAGTTAGTGGTTTAAGGTCTTGCTTCATCAGAATCAGAATCAGAATCAGAATGGGGGTTTATTGCCAAGTAAGTTTACACATACAAGGAATTTGCCTTGATCTGATGGTGCAACATTTAACAGAAGAAAAACAAGTCAAAAATATAAGAAGAAACAAGTCAAAAAGTCATAATATACCAAATATCTCCACTTGATTCTCAGGAATTACAACTGGAAACTGATTTAACTGAACAGTCATGATCAATATGTTAAATACACATATATACATGGGCCTTTTCTTTCCTTATATTTGATATTTCTTTTTTTTTAATATTGTGTTAATGTGTATGTGTGTCTCTGTCTACTGTATTATCTGTATTGTATTCTGTATATGTGTAAAATAAAAGAAAAAAGAAGATTCTTACAATGATCAGTGTTTTCTTTGCCAACAATCTGATGTAACAATCATAGTTTCATTAACATCATAGTACAGATTATCTTAGTACAGATTGTTTAAATACAATTTTTAATGTTGAAAGTTACTTCCTATCGCTATAGATGGTCCATGTACCCCAAGGGTACAGACAGGAAGGTGAGGGTCTGTGGTCTGTGTGCTCTGTCTTCCATGTGGCTGCTAGTGAAGGTCAGGTCAGTGAGGGCAGCAGGCAGTCTGTATGGGAGGTATACCCTGGTGGTCTGAAAAAAGACAATCTAGGGGCCCAACCCAGGGGGTCAATATGCAAATAGTCACCCCAAGTGAAAGGCAAAGAGCAGATCAATGTTCACACATTACTCTTGCAGCCCATGACCGTGAATGTGCACGCCTACACTCTGCATGTGGTTTTCAATGAAATTCAATTCCAACAATAGAAAAGGCAGCTGTAATTTGACAAAGCTAAGAATATGATGTAATAAGCGATATTTACTAGATGCAGTGGGCTATGCTAAATGTATTTCAACAAAGGCATTTAAGTAAACCCTCACATCTCTGCAGAAGTCCATCAAAGTCCACTGAATTGGTGTAAGAATGGTAAAAAAAAAACACTGTATTGAATGTTTCATCAATGACAGCATCAATATCATGAATGTTGGAATAAACAGAAAAAATATATATAAACAGCACAAATAGGACATATTTACATAGAGCATGAAGAAAACTACAACAAATTCTTTATAATCTGATGTCTCACTGGGCCTCCTTGCTCATCTCAGCACGTATAGCAGATGAAATTGAGTTTGTCTATCTCGGGAAAGCCTGCCCACTGCTGCCCCCCAGTGGTCTCAATGGCACCTGTAACCCCACAGCCATACTGTCCTTCAGGTCCATGTCCGGGGGCCCAGTTCTGGTAGCAGCCAGTGACTAACCTGATCCAGAACCAAAAGTTGAAGCTGCAGGTGTAACGTAAGCCTAGCCAGACATGGGATGATGTGGCATTCTTTGCCTTCTCTGCCACCCACTTGTGAATATTTTCGCTAGTAACAGAGACAAGATCGGCGTAGTGCTCCCTGCAGTAACTCACGGCTTCATTCCATGTCATGTTTTCCTGGATTAATATCAATTTTTCTTTTGGAAGGAAAATAGAAAATAAAGATAGGGTAGTATTATTTTGGGATTATTTCACATGGTATCGTATTTGTGAAAAAGTGAGGAAAAAGACTGTTGAAAATGTTTTGCACACACTAATGATAAACAACTTACCTGGAGTCAAACCTTGACTATTTTCAGAGGGCATTCGAGTGGAGGATTCTGTAGTGCTATAGGCTGAAGTCCCGTCAGGTGTTGTTGATGCGGAAATATCATCTCTAGTTATTTGCATAGCACTGTGGTGTGGACGTGTTTCTGTCACAGTTACAGACTCTGTGGTTACATTGTTGAGCTTAGTGCTTGAGTTCAGAGATGGGACGGGCTCTATGATATTCAAAGTAGTCAGTTCAAATGTTGAAGTAACATTTTGCTCCATGAAATTGCCAGTTATTGCTTGCTTAGTGGTTACATTAACAGTGTTTGATTGTTCAGTAGAAGCAAGCGCAGTGGTTGTTTCAAAGGTGGATGTTATGACCTCCTGAGAAGAAGTGTTTGAAAGAACTGGCCGAGTTGTGAGCATCTGTACTGTTGTAACTGCCTGCTGGGTACTTGTCTGTTTGGTGGTTGCTGGTGATTTCCTTGCTGTAGGAAAAAAAAAATAACATAGACATTGAAAAGAGGACAGTGATAGTTCTATTTCATACTGTAGAATATAGTTCTATGCAACACTGCAATATACCCTTAAAAAACCCAAAATCACCAGTTTGCTGGAGAGAAAGTTTATGATACAATAAGCAAAGGTCACCAACTCACCCCCATGACAAATAAATTTGCGTTTGACATTGCATTTCAAGTCATTCCACTGCCCTTTATTTTTGAATGCAGCAGCAACACAATCCTGATCAGTCGCGTAGTTGGGTTGTTTGGACTTCCAGTAACGGAACGATGAATGGCTTCCATCGGACCACTTCCAGGCATCTTTGAACAGGCCGATCCACACAGTCTGCGACAGGGACACATTCTGCACTGCCTGATTCTCTTCTGCTGAATGTATGCTGACTAGGTCAGATGATATGTTCCTGCAATGCTTCTGGGCCATCCTCCATGATTTGATCCTATCAGTAAAAACAGGACCAGTGGTATCATCACCACCTGCAAGTGCAAGGGTTTATTATGTTTAACACAGAACATGGTGATATGCTGCATTAAGCCATAATGTATGTTTAGATCCAAAATGCATTTGACTAAATGCAATATTGTGATTTTACTCACCATCACAAACAAAACTTCTTTTTGCATCACAGTCACTTTGAACCCATTTGCCATCTGAACTCATTGCTGCACAAGTATCTTTATTTTTGTTTTGTGGTTCTCCTGTCTTCCAGTGAAGAAAATCCAGCCCTTGATCAGATGAAGACCAATGCCACATCCGTACTTCTGCAATCTCCAGTCCTATCCAGGCATTGCCTAGGTTATGTGGAACTAAGGCAATCAAACTATCCATATCTGCTGAGTTACGAACTGTTGCCAAATCAGTGTACATCTCTCTGCAAAAACTCTTTGCCTCCGTATACGTATTACGACTATTAACAAAGTGAAAATCTGAGGAGCTGTATGTGAAGGAACAAAATCCTGTAGGGAGTAAAGTATGTTTAGGGAAAGCTGATTAGACAGCAGTTAGAACATTCGCAAAAGCAATAGCAAAAACTTCCATTACAAAAACATAGCATAAACTTTCATAACATCCTTGGATCATGTCTTCTATGCCATTATAATTCAACAAGTATTCTGTATAGACACAAAGCTCTGTGTCTATACAAATAACCAACTGCCATTAATGCCAGGAAAAATATAGGAAAAAGTGCAGCAGATACAAACCTGAGATAAACAACAGACACAAAATTGTAGTTCCTTTCATCATGATGAATTGTAGTCTTCATCTAGATCATAGCAAACTGCAAAACAAGCATGCACTTTGTTAACAACTAGCTGTCATGATCTAATGAAACCACAGTGCTCTCTCTGATACAGTAAATCACAACCAACAAAGTCGCTAGCAACAAAGGAGCTCATGACTGTGAGCAACACACTATTTGTAGGTGTCTAAGAATGTCACTGGGCTTGTTTGTAGTCACATCTTTAGGAGCAACCATGTTGTAATAGACAAAGCAATTTTGCAAGTTCCTTTCACTGTTACACATACAGTACATGCATTCTGCTTTGTTGCTGATGGAGAGAAATGATACTGAAACAGCTGCATATGCCAAGTCATGAAAAACAGCGATCATCAGGAAACAACATATATGACATATGACATATGAAAGATTATCTTTGTCATCATAAGGAAGTCTCCTGAAATAAGACAAAAATGACAATGTTTGGTGACATCTCATCCATTAGTGAGGCGGTTAGTTAAGAATGAAGATGAGCAAGTCTCATTGTGCTGGGAATTATATCCAAAATGTGAACCATTGGATAGTCTCATCCTCTGTCCTCTATTGAAGCCAAACAAATAATGTTGACAAAGGATTGAGGCTGGGTTGCAATTTCAATAAAGAATTAATGAGTGAGTTTGCAACACATTTGTCACTCTGGAAAACAAGGAAGTTGCAAGACCAGGTAAATTAAAAAAAAGAACAGGGATGTTAGCTATTTTAAATAGGAAAAACAACATTGTACATAATCGTTGGCTGAAGCACAAATTGTGTAATATGCTACCTCTTTCAAAAGGAAATAATTCTGCCACTTACTTTTCCTTGTAGGCGTAGCTGTTGGTTAATTCCAATGAAGGTGTCACAGAGGTTAGGCCAATGTGCCATAATTACCCAAACACAACATATACTATATATATATATATCAGTATCTGTCTTTAATTTACTTTACAGTTTACGATCTCACCTATTCATTTTAATTTTAGCTAATCAACAATCCATCAACCAAACCAATTTGTCCAATGCTCCTACCTGTTTCAGTCTCATGCAAATATTTGCTAGTTCCTCTTCCTATTTTGAAAGTATCTGTTGTCGTATTTGTTTTCCTGGTTTGAAAGTATCTGTGAATGGATCGTTTGTTGTTTTTGTAGAATATCTACCACATCATATGATAGGTGTGCAAATAGGTGTGTAAATTTCAGAATCTGTGGGGAAGATGGGTGTATACCCTATAACAACCCAGTCGGTGCCCTTACCATTATTTTCAAGCCATTTAAATCTTCAAATTTGCCGAGGAATTATGACAAAGTTAGCCCAACAATGTCCCAATTAAGACAAACATTGAGTTTGCCCCATTTGCCAATGACCACAATTGCCTGTGTGCCATAACCTTTAGAAAAAAAACAAGCTGAAGATTTATTTATTTGGAACATTAAAGCAATTTCATTAATTTATAATTGTAATTTTGTGAGTGTACCATGTGACAATGCTGTGATGGGTGGTCCCATGAGACATTTTGGCTCAAGGGACACTGGCATTGAGCCAACATGGCTTCCTTCCAGTGTGTAAACAACAACAGCGTCAAGTTGAAGTAAACTCGATTTGAGTGTCGGCCTGTTCCGTCGCGCCCTTGCATCTAAAGAATTACAAACCAAATTAGTTATATGGTTTTTAACGATGCGTTGAAGGTGTGCCCGGTGAGTATATCGTATTTCAACCGACTAAAATTAGTTAATTACTGCTTTTGAAGCTATCAACTTGAACCGATGCAGTTAGCTAAATTAACTAGCCACGTTAGCCATAATCGTAGCTAACAAGCTAATGTTAGCTAGCCAGTTAGCTAGCGGGATAACGTTATTGTTCGGTTTCAATACTGATTAGATTACTGTTGGAATATCTTGGACCGTAAACGTCTAAACCTTGACGATTAACGACGTAAGTTATTTGCATGGCAATATTATCTAGCTGAATGCAACATCGACCAGAATTATGTCAACCTAAACTCTTCTAGCTAACGTTAACTAGCCAGCTAACGTCAATTAGCCAGGCGTTGGTTTGGTTTCATGGGTTTAGCTAGACAGGTTTGCAGCTAACTAGCTAACGATAATCCGCTCAGTTGAGGCGTAAACTACGTGTTATGTGCAATAAAACTTCATAGGCGTACTTAGTCATCTAATGTTGATTTGTCTGCTCACTGATATGAAACCGAACTTTCTGTTCTGCAGTTAGCAGTTCCTCTTCTTAGCCAGGGAATACAGCGAATTGTTCGCGAAATTACCACAATCTAGCAAACATATTTTTGCGATGTAAACATTGGCTAACTAGCGTATGTTAGCTAACTTTAATTTACGGGAGAAGAGTTGCAGGTGACTGTTTGGTCAGTTTTAACAAGGGATATGCAATTGTGTTGTTACGCCCCAATACATTTAAATCATCACGATTTTGTATAGGGGTTACATATGAATAATACGGACTGTTAGTAGCTAGGGGGATTCTAACTCTTTCATCCGTCAAATACCCACGATGATAATACGTGCAAGGTTGATTATAGAGTTATGGTTAGTCACACTATTTTGTTTTTGCCGGTTGAAATGTCTGCAAGTACTGCCAGGTAACGTTACTAGCAGACCTAGCGCTACTTGCAGCGCCAGGTCTGCAAGGGGCACTTAGATAAAGAAGGCCCATTCCCTCTTTTCTGTTACTGAGATGAATGTTAGCTAGCTGTTGTGTATACAGTAGATGTATTTGAAAAATATACACTTGAATATTTGATTTAGTTGCTCAAATCAATTTAGAAAATCTAGGTAATAGACCATTTATATTACTGCGCAAGCGCTCTTCTCCTTGACCCTGTGGTGTGTGCCAACGGTGCCTCTAGCACGCGCAGACCAAATGTCGAAATTGCGCTGATCAAACAAACCCATTAAATAACATTGCATGGTGCATCAGTGTGGTATTGTCTTTTAGGATTTGCACGTTTGGTCCGTGTATCACCAAAATGTAGTCTGCACATGCTAGAGGCAGCGCTGGTGCGCAATACATAGTCATGGAGAATGGCGCAAATGGTATACCTGGAGTTGTCCATTTCTGAGATGTACTAAGTTTATTTAAACAATTAAATTTATTTCCACATCTGTCTATTTTCCACATATATTTGTTGTGTATATATTCAAGGAGAAAGGCATCACATCAAAACCCGTATTGACTGTCTGCTTCTTGCCTCATGGTATGTGGTCAAGAGTTCCTCCAAGGTTTTGCATTGGTTGCATTCAGACTTGAGATGCAATCAAGTACAAAAGAATTGCAGCAATATCTTAAGACTCTTCAGACTAGAGTATTGTATGCCTCTTTGTGCCCATGAGAAAAGAGACTGCTGTCCCTTTGCTTTTAAAGTGGAGAAATTTCTCTTCATTTTTGGAGGAGTACATTGCCCCATTTTTTCTTAGGCTATGTTCACACTAAGCCGTTTAAATTTGAAAACGGTGTCTTCATGTCTCGCGTTTTCGAAAAGCCAATACAACACTGCTCCTTATAGCGCTCTGGCCTAAACACACAGTGTCAGAAATTGGTTGGATATTTGTTGCTTTAGCTAACCTGAGCTATTGTGACAGTAATTTTCATTCTGCAGTATACTTTCACAACTTGTGAACCTGTGTTTGTTTCGAGCAAAGTCGACCAGGAAAGGGCTGCAATGCTAATCATGTTCTCTTGTGTCACCCTCAGATTGTTATCCTTCAGACGGGTCATCATCCTCCCCACTGGGTAGCTTAATAGCCATGTCCTCACAGCCACCCATCAGTTCAGCCTCTAACAGCCCCACTAACGTCTTGGGTTCCCCTTTCTCAGTCATCAGTCCCTCACTTAGCTCCCCAGGTGTCACACCCTCTCTGGGATTTGGACCCATCAGCAGCAATCAGGTGAGAACAGTGATTCATCTGTTTACCTTTTAATCTTGACGACAAGTGTCTCACTCTTTTCCTTAACACTGCATACAATGAACCAATGTTGGTATGTTTTTTATCATACACTGCATTACTATTGTTGTTTCAGTTGGCATGCCGCATGACAAGGTTTTAAAACCATTGTCTTTTGTTCCCCGCTTTTTATATTCAGATAAATTCTTCAGTCCCCGTTTCAGGGATGCATTCGATCAGCAGCTCAGATGATATCAAACCCCCGTTTGGCTTGAGGCCCATGCCTGCTCACAGCCCTGGAATAATGCTGTCTCAGAAACGCCTATGTGCCATCTGTGGAGACCGCTCCTCTGGTGAGTGAATGCACTAAGAGCAGGATTAATAGAGGTGAAACATCAGCTGAAGACTTGTTTTACATCTGGGGCAATTTCAGTGTGGATAATCTCTTATTGTCAGCTGTCTTTGGCTGTGTTTCTTTATCATTGTTTTAACAAATGGATTTCAGAGTAACCTAAGTTGGCACTGTTGCTTATAGAAATACAAAATAAATGTCTCTACACTGTTGCCATCACTTTTTCACCTGGGAGATAACTTTCCTCTTTCATTTGTCTAATTTGCAGGCAAGCACTATGGAGTGTACAGCTGTGAAGGTTGCAAAGGTTTCTTCAAACGAACTGTGCGCAAAGACCTGAGTTACACCTGCAGGGATAACAAAGAGTGCCTGGTTGACAAACGGCAACGCAACCGCTGCCAGTACTGCCGCTACCAGAAGTGCCTGGCCATGGGCATGAAGAGGGAAGGTAAGGAAGGGATGGGATGGTATCAGAGGTTAAGGTTGATGTTGAGAGGCTGTATGGCTTATGGAGGTTTGGGGACATATTGTTTTTACTATGAATTGACTGATAAAGAAGAAAAAAAAACATTGTTTGACAATGAAATAGAAGGAGGGAGAGACCTACCAACCTGAAAGTGTCATAAACTTAAATCTGAACTCAACTGACATTCCAGTTATCTTCAACTAGGAGTTGAGTAGATGGGATATTTTTAGACTGGCTTGAACCACTGTCAATTAATTAACCTCTATTGGGATCACATAGACCTAGTCTTAATTATGCTAAATTTAGTCCAGTAAATTGTTCACCATAAATAATACTGGATTAGTGTTTCTGTAATGTGTGGGGGTGGGTGCTAGAATGTTAGAATTAATTCAACTAAAGGGTAGAGACTGGTGTATTGGGGCAGGTTTATATAACTAACCCCTTTCCCTCTCTTCCCTTTGTTTTCTCCTTTCTCTCCCTCCTTCAATAGTGGTCCAAGATGATCATCAAAAATGTAAGGATTTAATATGGAAAAGGTGAAGGGTTGATGAGTATGACTATGAAGTCTTAATGGGATTGTATTTCAATATGTTCCTTTAAAGAATTAGCCTGTCATAGCCTGTAAGACCATTGTGTAGATTGTCAAGCAGGGGATATACATGAGAAAAGTTGGCTGGGGAGAAACAGACCACTTTGCATAATACCACTCCTCTTCTGACCCATTCTATAGATCAGTGTTCCCTCTTCTTTTTCACACAGTCTTTTTCTCATTTCTTTTCTCCACTACGTCTCTGTTGCCTTCCTTCATTGGCTGGTGCAGCGGTCCAGGAGGAACGCCAGAGGAATCGAGAGCGGGAGGGAGAGCTGGAGTGCAGCATTGCGGTGAATGAGGAGATGCCTGTGGAGAAGATTTTGGAGGCAGAGACTGCTGTGGACCAGAGGACTGAGCTTCACTCTGACGGAGGCTCTGCAGCCAATTCTGTGAGTGGTCGGAGCTTACCAATTAATACATTTGTATGGCTGGCTGTGTTAATGCAGTGTTTTTTCTTGGCAGCTCAGTGGATTTCAACCCAATTTTTAGGATACATTATCTTTTTTTGGTAAAATTGTGCTTACAAGCACAGGGTTAACATAATTTATGGATGTATTTATTTTGGATGTGTCACCGGGGACTCATGGTTTTGTATTGTTTGGTTTCAGCCCCATGATGCAGTCACCAACATCTGCCAGACTGCAGATAAACAGCTGTTTGCTTTGGTGGAGTGGGCAAAGAGAATCCCCCACTTCTCTGAGCTGCCCCTTGATGATCAGGTCATTCTTCTGCGTGCAGGTATAACCGAGCACTTGCATCTTGGATGATTCATATGTAACAGCCTGGCAAATAAGCATATAGGATGTTGGTAGAAGTTTTTACCATATATAGAAGTCCATGGTCTTATGTCATTAAAATCCAAGTCCAGGTACTTGTGTGGATTTGAAAGGCTTTGTAAGACGGGCTAAACCATTAAAAACAGCACCTATACTTGTCAGCAATCTGCCTTCATCAGAATGCTTAAAAAACAAAGGTGACCTACAGGTCTTCTTGGCTTACTGCTGTATCACTCAGGGCCATTTTGGACAAGTAGACTGTGGCCACAATTTTGCTGATCACTATTTATGGTCATTGTACTACTACTGATAATAATATAGACTACTTTTTGTTAAGTTTGTGGACCCCTCTTATTGTAGAAATGGAGTTTTTAACATGCAATCCTTATTGAATTTAGCCTTTTATCTGAAATAAAGGATATATATTTAACATTTTCCTATGTTTTATACAGGAAATTGTACATGTAGTAAAATAAAAATAGTGTAAAGGTTATTAGTGCGGGTGTAAAAATTAGTGAACCTCCTCATTGCTTTAGTTACATCAAGTAGGTAAGTAGAATTAGATGCAAAAATAAGGTCAGATCTTTGGGGAGGAGTTTGTATAGTGCTCACATAAATACAGGTGAGAAACCTGGTCAGTTTGGTGTTTTACCCTTGGTGAAAGACCTCAGAGGACCATGAGAAGTGAGTGCACCTAAGTCTGGGGAAGGTTTTAAAGTCATGATATACAAATAATATACAAATGGAGAGCATTTAACACGACAGCTACTTGCCACCAAGAGCCACAAGAAAAATATTAAAAGTAGTAGTAGTAAAACAACCCAAGAATAACATCCATACATTTACAAGCTTCCACTGCTACAACTGATGTCATTGTGCAACAACAAGAAGAAGAATACTGAATAGAAATGGCTTTCATGCAAGGGTAGCCAGGAAGAACCTCGACTGTCTAAAAAGAACAAAATTGCATGTCTTCAGTTTGCCAAAGACGACCTGGACAAACCTGAACATTTCTGGAAGTCTTTTCTCTAGGCAGACGATTCCAAAATTTAACGGTTTGGCCGCAATCAACAATGCCATGTTTGGTGACAACACAAAACTGCCCACCACCAAAATAACCTTATCCCTACAGTCAAGCATGGTGGTGGGAGTGTCATGGTCTGGGGCTGGTTTTCTTCTTCTGTAGAAGTCTTGAACAAAACGTCAGGCCATCAGTCCGAGAACTAAAGCTGGGCTGAAAGTGGCTGTTCAAGACGATGATCCTCAGCATTCAAGCAGACCTACCAAACTTCAGGAAGACGAAGTTTCTTGTTTTGGATTGGCCAAGTCAAAGTCGTGACCTAAATCCAAATGAGATACTATGGAAGGACCTGAAGTGGCTGTTTGTGTGAGACCTCAAACCTCACTGAGTTGGCTGTCAGGAAGTAATAAACCAGTTTTGTTGAATAATGAAACTAGATGTTGATTTGTTTATCTTCTTTATTTTGTATATCTTCATTAAGATCTGAGGTTGAGATAAGGATTCAATGAGGTTGATCCTCTATAATATATGAAATAATGACCACCCTATATGTATGTGTGTGGGTGTGTGCGCCTTGGTTTGGTGGAGCATGTTACACATGGCTCGATGTTTATTTCACTATTGAAATATTTTTCCCTGAAATTATAACTCGTGTATCTGATTGTATTTTTTTTGTCAGGTTGGAATGAGCTCCTGATTGCCTCTTTCTCCCATCGCTCCATTGCATTGAAGGACGGGGTCCTTCTGTCCTCTGAGCTGCACAGGGACAATGCACACAGTGCAGGGGTAGCAGCCATTTTCGACAGGTATATTGATAAAGGCAGACAATAGTATTCCTGAATGTAATTTGTACCTCATTTTGACATCTTTGTGATATAATATGCATTATAGTTGTGTAATAATCAACTTTATTTAACCCAGGGAGAGTGTACAGAGTGCAGAGGTGGGAGCCATATTTGACAGGTAACCTTTCTGTGATGGCTGATTAGAACGTTTTAGTCTGACTTGTTAGTCTCGTGTGTTGATTACATGTTACATAATTGTGAAGATTGTTCTGGTAAATGGTACATATGTGTTTGTATTTTGTTCTCATATTTGCCACCTTTTTATCTTTTCAACATTATTTAGGGTTCTTACCGAGCTTGTCAGTAAAATGAGAGATATGCAGATGGACAAGACAGAGCTTGGATGCCTCCGAGCCATCGTCCTCTTCAACCCAGGTGCTTATCGGCCCAAAGCATTATGCTGATATCCAATTACAACACATTTTTATTGATGGAGGAAACGTAGTTTGGTTTCTCGTCCTAGTGAGAATATTTTTGTACATTGTCCTGCAGATGCTAAAGGGCTGTCCAACACCGGTGAGGTAGAGCTCCTTAGAGAGAAGGTCTATGCATCACTGGAAGCCTACTGCAAACAGAAATACCCGGAGCAGCAGGGAAGGTAAACGTCCTGAAGTGGTTGTGCCACAGTACTACCAGCTACGACAAGCATGCCTAGTGTACATGGTCATTTACTGTATATTCAGGATACTCTTCTGCTCTTACTGCAGTCATATTGCAGCTTTATCAAGCATTATTACCATTTCAAATATTAAGTATCATTCATGCATTATATAACTCAATCAACTGAATGATATGTTGTCCTAACAGGTTTGCTAAGCTCCTCCTTAGACTGCCAGCACTGCGTTCTATTGGCTTGAAGTGCTTGGAGCATCTCTTCTTCTTCAAGCTGATTGGTGACACACCTATTGACACTTTCCTTATGGAAATGCTTGAAGCTCCCCACCAGTTGTCGTAGATAGATGTGTACTGTGGTTGGGGTTAGACAGCTGAGGTCTGGGAATGTGCTGGAGTGGGACTGCACTTTTAGTTGTTCAAAGATTCATCAATTTGTCTCACTGCTGTCTGGATTACACTATCTTAGTGCATCACAGATTTGCTCTTTAGACCAAGCCCAAGACTTGCCATGATCTACAAGGTGGTGCTATATATTGAAATAACTTCATGAGCAACTAGGATAAAAGGTATTTTTAAAAATTGGGTATACATTTTATACAACTGTATGCTTTTTAGACTCCCCAAATGATGAGCTTCAAGTATGTTTCTCCATGATCCTTAAAACCTATTTTTAAAATGAAGGTAACCTGGATCATGGGTATGCAATAAGGATGTAGTCTTTTCTCCTTTTTTATAATTTGTAATTCAAACCATTCAAATGAAAAGTTTTGTCAATTTTTGGTAAAAGTATAGTACTGTACCAAACGCTAACTGGGTACTGTGTCCAACCATAGTTCCGAGTGCATTTGTATCCCTTTCAGATAATAAAAATGTAACATCCCAACAGTGAATCTGGGATAAAAGACAAGTCAGCGGTTGCAACCGAACATGGCCAGACTTGGCTGTGTTGATAGAGGATTAGCTTTGTGTCTGGTAATTACAATTAGTGTTGTTTATTTCTTTGCTGTTTTATAAATCTAATCACTTTGCAGTTAATGATTAGACTGCACTGCACACTTGCAATGTACTATTTCTAAAACATCAAATGTCTGACCAGCAAATGGTCAAGTGTTTGTCCTTTGGTGCTATTTGAGAGATAATTTGACATTATTCGGTGCAGCCATACACCAAACTACAAACATAAGAAATTATGCAAAAGTATAAATCCCTCTATGTTTAAAATGTAGCAATACAAAATGTATACTGCATAAGCTCTCTCTGCCTGTCAGCCGTTCAGGGGTTTTACAAAGTAAATCGTCTGGTGGAAAGGGAATACTCCATTGTGTAATTTATCTAAACAATTCTTAGGTACTGTGCAAAAATAATTGTTCAGGGAAAATGTTTTATACTGATAAATCTGAATAATGAGATCAGAGACAAATTATGTAATTCTTTTATGTGCCCTTGGTTTTAGTTTTCAGCTAGTATAAAGCAGAATGTCTTGGGTTGCACTGGATTTGCTGAGACTCATTCAGCTGAATCTTTAAATATTTTTTTGCTTTTTTGGTGCTTAGTTGTATTTCCTACCCTTTTTTTTTTTTTCCTTTTTAGTTACATGTCTTGTTCATCTTAATGTTTGCAATTTATTAAAAGCAAACCATAATCACTTTTACAGATCCATGACACCTTTGGACATATAGGAATATTAAACAAGACCAAATGAGTTCTGTATGATGACAATGTGTAAACATCAGATCAAGTGTATTGATATTTGTCATCAACCTCCATATACTCTAGAACATAAAGTGACTTGAAGCATGGGTTGTGTGGACTAAAAATAAAGAGGCAGAACCTTTTCTTGTTTCCTGACTGTTTTTTCCTAACAATGTTTATTATCACAAAGAGTAATAGCTGTATATAGGGCTTAAGCATAACCAAAGCACATTTTAAAGGACTAGACATGGCAAAAGGGGGCTATGAAATGATAAAAAATAGATTGTCCAAAGATGTTTTTATGAGCCTTTTTATTGTAATTATGTTACATAGTTTTTGCCGTTGACAGACGCAAGAGAAGCCTGGGTTGTATAGTACTTGTGTCCAAGTTCCACAGTGACTTTATGGCACAGGCAGCAATTTATGTGGTGGGCTAATATCAAATTAGAGGAAAAAATGTTGAGTGCAATGAAATCAAAGGCTTCCACAGGACTAGTTGGTAAATTTGATCACTGCATGTTTCACTGCATTTGTTCACTTACATGTTTCAAGTCTGTGCAGTAAAAACGTACAATAAAACAAACAAAACTACAGTTCTGAGAATCAAAACGAACCTCCCTTTATATCTACAGTTGTAAAAACAAGTTTGTGAACCCTTTTGAATTACCATCATTCCTTCATAAATGGCTCCTAAAATATGGTCTGATCTTCATCCAAGTCATAAAAATAGATAAACACAATGCAATTTAACAAAAATATACCTTTATTTTTTATTGAACATATTGTTCAAACATTCCAGCCTAAGCTGGAAAAAGTA
>OOFE01050983.1:13707-24562 GCA_900323365.1 Monocentris japonica | reverse complement strand
TAAAAAATGAATTTTTTTTTTTTTTTTTGGTTGGTTGGCATGAAAATTGTCAAATTTAAAGAGATTGAATATTGGCACAAACTATTTGCCATTGGCAGCTTCAATCCAAAAATAACAGCATCTGCATTGGTATCGGCCTTCAATAACCCATATCAGTCTAACCCTAGTCAACACAGGAGAGCTAAGTAACTTGTGTCTACTGGTTGTTACTTTTATCTCCTTCCAAGACAAGAATAAAATTGTAGTGGAAACTGAATAGTTGGCATGAAAATGGTCAAATTTATAGATATTAAATATCAGCTATTGGCAGCTTCAATCCAATCCTGCAAAACCTGTAATGGTTAAACCCTACAGTGTGGGGTGGAGAGGGTGAATGACTTCACCCTTCACATCACCATTGTAACACTCAAGCTGATGAAGGACCATGAGTCTAATTGAGCATGTCCTTTGTTAGGATGACTGTATAGATTGGTAATACTCTAAGAACTCAACAACTAGAGCTGCATGGTACTCTGCCCCGGAGTGGGGAATGCAGAGAGAGAGAGAGAGAGAGAGAGAGAGAGAGAGCAATCACACCACACACTACATGCAAAGGCCGTGTTGGAGTGGATGCTATGTTAAATATAACCCTAATTTGATGTGCGTAACCCCGGATTACAGTCTCGCCACACAAGCAAAACAGCACAAGCAGTTTTACAAACACGTTAATGGGCAGTTAATGACGAACAGATCCTCGGCTTTGTTGGACTCTCACTTCTAACGCTCGCGACTGCAATCACAGCAGTGTTTCACCCTGTCTGGTGCTTCAGAACAGTCAGGGGTGGTGGAGAAAATGGAAACCAAGATTAGAATCACGGTTTGTGCGTGTGTGTGTGTGTGTTTGTGTGTTATCTTTCCCTCCTAATACCCATATCTCTCGGTGGGGATGTTACTGATGGCAATGCGACAGTCCTTTCTTCCACCAGCTATAATTCTACGTATAATGGACGCTTTGTTCTCCGACGTAATCGCATTAATATGAAAGGCAATTGCACTGGCTAGTAACTCAAATCAAGCCAGATAACGTTCGGATGAAATAAGTTACGCATAGAAGCTCTGCGCTTGTGCAAAGGGAAGGAAATTAAAGCTAAAACGGGACGCTGTGCGCAGGTTTTTGCGCAAACTTATGAAATGACGCAAAAAATGAAAGCATTTCGATAGTGTTTCAAGAATTGATTAGTATTGGCCCGGACAGCTCAGTCGGTAGAGCATGAGACTCACAGGGTTGTGGGTTTGATCCCCACGTGGTGTCAACTGTAACTTGTAAGTCGCTTTGGATAAAAGCGTCTGCTAAATGCCTGTAATGTAATGAAATGGTCAAGCTGTTGTTCTTTAGTGTCAGCTAATGTCGGCCATATTTCATCCGAAGACAAAAACAAAGAAATGACCTTGGTGATATTCGAATGGAACAACTAACATGTAAGAAATTTCTGGAGCTCAAACCTCCAGAGCCACTTTTCAACTGCTGTGCAATGATATTAAACCAAGCCGTCGTCATTACTTATTAAACAATTGTATTCCGATCTCTGTTGCATAGTCTCTTTATCGACAAACACATTTTCCACTTCAAGCGAGCGTGAAAAACCTTTTTTGGTGATATCGAGGAGATCTTTATCAAGGTTTGCCGTTCGGCTTTTCTCATCCCATGCATCACAATTTGCAAAAAAAAACAAAAAAAAAACCCAAAAAAACTAAAGATTTGGATGGAAACCCAGCTGTAGTTTGTCATGGGTGACGCATCTCTTTCGCAGCAATAAAGATTAGATCCGTGTTGAGCTGCAGGTTAAGTGCTGTTGAGGAGCATCCTGAAAATGATCCTATCCATTACACCTCCATTATGGACGTATGGTAGTAGAATTATATGATTAGCCTGTTTGTGCCAAATGCACACTAGCAATCACACAGCATATAAACACTGCTATGCATAAACAAAAAATGCAGACACGCATCCAACAAATACACTACACACACGTAAGTAAGTGCAAAATACACAAATACACTCATGTTAAACACATACATCCACACACACATGCACAGCAGCAGTAGCAGCAGTGACTCAATATAATAGACATTTATATTGTGAAAATGACCTAACAAGCTGATGTGCCAACAATCCATCTCATCGCTACATGACCTCACAGCCTCATAGAGACGTTTGGCTGCAGACAGATGCCTCTTTAATCCCCAACAATATCTCAGCAACAGCTCAACACACAGCTCGATATCTCCACAACAGCTCAACACGCAGCTCAACATCTCAGCACACAGTTCAACACAAATGTTGACGTTTTGCTGCCTTATTTTCACTCGCAAGCCATTCTGTAACGATCCCTGCCATGTTGGTAAAGTAGTTTTTAAACACAAAGAATGCATTTTCTTGATCAGTTGTGCCATCTTCATGTCAGAGATGATGCAGGAAAATATGATGTATGTATACACAGACAGTTGAGGATTTCTCTACTAAATTTTACCTAACAACAGTTTGTCCCCGGGACAAAATCTTATCAAAGGGAGGTCTGTGGCCTGTGGATCTATTTGAGGGTCCCTGACGTGGAAATGTCTGGGAACCAGTAGACATACAAGCTTTCAATATAGGCTGTGGTGCACCTGTGTGTTTTGCAGTATAATAACACCAACAATAGAGCGTGTACGGTGCCTGAGAAAACGGAAAAATAAAAGATGAGGCTGGCAAAATAATAATTCTACGCTAATAATATTGACTATTTTGCTTTCGTTTGACTTCACACTCAAAGCCGGCCACATTACACTGCAATCTTAGAGCGTCCAGACTTAGGTGTTGGTAGCCTTGCTATGCACGAAAGAGAGGACTCCTCCCAACTAGTGCCAAGCGAAAAAAACAAAAAAATAATGTTTGAACCAATTGTTCTCGAGTTCGAAACATATCGAGGACATACTGGTACAAGTAAGTCGACAGCAGCCCTTCCGATTTTTGGCTATTCGCCCCCCCCGCCCACTCACTCACAAGCAAGCACCAAGCAAGCCAAGCTCTCTCAAGCCTCAGCACTGAGACAAATGGCTTCGGTAAATCAAGGTATCAGGCGACAGTGAGCCACAGAAACACTGTCAATGATCTTAATTCTGTGTAGGCTATATCAATCTATTGTGTTGTGCCTTCACAAACAAAGATATCTTTCTTTAAAATCCACTATTTGAGGAAGGAGTGCATTGTGGAACGAGGCATTCATTCAGGTTTTCGAGTTTCACTATAAGTGACTCGCAAGTAATAAATACTCGAACTCGACTCGACATACTGTAGATAGTGAGCCCCAGGGCCGGCCCTGGGCATAGGCGGAGTAGACGGTTGCCATGGGCGCCATCCGTCTCTAGGGGCACCAAATCAAGAAGAAAAAAACAACAGCGCCCCCGAGGAAATACGAAAATAGACATTAGCAAAATCACATATACAATCACTCACTACTAATTAAATAGGGAGTCAACGTTCAAAACGTGATAGGCCTACTACATGCTACATGGTAGACAGTCATGTTTTTTGGGGTAATCAGACCCTCACTGTAGTCCAGTTTGGACCATAGCTACTTCTGTTACTATTTGCTACCCACTTACCTCTGTTTTTGGCCCTGCTCAACTAGGCTGTAGTGATAAATCTTGATATGTTGGTAAAATGGAAATAGTTTTGCACTTTCATGATTGATTGATAATGGATATATTACCATGATTGATATTTGATCAGCACTGACCACATTATCATTATCATATTTCCATTGACTGAATGCTCATTGTATGTTCTACCTAGTTTAAAGGCTTAACCATAGCTTTTTAAAATAATAATTAATCAAGTAAATTATCATAGTTCTAGGTCAAATACACTGAAGGCCTTTCTGAAAGTCACTTGTGAGAGAAACAGAGAAGAAATAGTGTGAAAACAACCAGCTATAGGTTATATTTGTTGAGTTAAGAGAAATTATTTTAACTGTAAATGGCTCTGTTACTGTGTACCCTAATTCATTTTTTTAGATGCACTTTTGAAATATTTTGGTCCAACTCCCTCTGCAATTCCTGGGGTGCCTGAAAAGACCCCATCAACATCTATACACCCTGGTTATAGTGCACCCAGCAGCCTGCCATCTACCTCATCTGACCACCCTGGTGGTAGTGCACCCACCGTCCCATCAACCTCTTCAAACCTCACACCTATATCTGCTGGTGCCAGTATGGAATCTCGCCTAGGGCACCAATTGGACTAGGGCCAGCCCTGACTGAGCCTGCAGATACTGAGCCTGCGGTATCTGCAGAGGCACGAAGCTGCAGTTTCCAGGATGATTTGTTGAATTGATACTTGTTTTGCGTATTGGTCTAACTAATCTTTTAATTTTTCTCATGCCGTATTAAAATTAATCTTAAATAAAAAGAACATTTGCTTTGCAAATTTTTAACAAATTAACCTCACACTCATTACTCATGTGGTGCGTCTCTCACCATATAAAATAGACATGTAGAATCAATACATTTCAACTGTTAATTTTGAATGACTTTGTAAGTCACTATGTAAAAATCTAATGATAAAATAATAAATTAAATAGGATAGGATGTGTTGACTACATCACAATACTAGCAATAATGATCAGCATGCCCTGTCCTCTATTGGTCTTAAAGGTGAACAACAGTTAATAATTGAGTTATGAAAACCGAATAGTTGACTGCTTCGAAATGAATAAGTCACCAAAAAGACTCAAATTGCCCAACTCTACTCCCTACACATGCTGTAGAAGAGGATCATCTGACTCATATGGTGTCATGCAGTAAGGAAAATGATATGTCATGAGTGCTCGCTCTCCCCATCTGTATGGTTTAAGTCTTTCAAAATCAGTAAGGTAAAATCAGGGCTTCTTCTAGAACCACCATTTTGCACCACCAATTTCTCCACAGACAGTAGCCTCAGTCGACCAGAATGCAATGCAGCCACAAGACATGTAGTCTTTCAGTAAGGGAGCGGGACTCTCACTTTTTCTTGACGGGAAAAACTAATGTACTTGTATTGTTTTGCTCTTACTATTCTATAGCTATTGCTTTCTCCACTGACATGTAAAACCATTAGTTGGATGCCCTTTCTCTGGGGGGTAGCCAGTTTGAGCGAAAGTGGATACACCAAAAAAGTAAACACTTCATCACAAAATAACTTGTGAACTGGACAAGGGGGGAGGTCATTATTTCATATATTATTGTGGAATAGCCTTTTAATATCCTTATCTAAACCTCCAGTCTTAATGAAGATATTCCACTCCATTCTTTACAGACCTCAACCAACTCAGTGAGGTTTGAGGGCGTTTCACATGAACGGACGCTTCAGGTCCTGTCAGACTGTCTCAATTATATTTAGGACAGGACTTTGACTTTGCAAATCCAAAACTTTTAAACCATTCTTTGGGAGATTCTCTGGTATCTCTCAGAATTCATGGTTCCCTTAATGATGTCGAGTCATACAGGTCCAGAGGAAGAAAAGCAGCACCAGACCATGATACTCCCACCACGACAACAATTTCAATTTTGGACTCATCTGTCCAGAGAACAGACTTATAGAAATCTTCTTTTTAGTTCTTTGCTTCTTCCTGGCTACCCTTGCATGAAAGTAATCTCTAGTCAGTGTTCTCATTGTTGACAGGTGCACGGTGACATCAGATGCAGCAATGGAGACTCTGGATTTTATTCTTAAATTGTTTTTTTACTAGTTTTAATATTTTCTTTGTGGCTCTTGGTGATATTTTAGAAGGACGTCCACTGATGACTTTATAACTCCCCAGACTGATGCTCACTCAATCTTCTCTTCCTGGGGTCCTCTGAGGTCTCCTTAGATCACAGCATAGTGTTTTTCTTTCACCTGCATGGTAACACCAAACTGACCAGGTTTCTCACCTGGATTTATGGGAATATCACATAAACTCCTCTCCAAAGTTCTCACCTTTGATTGGTTAACTTCAGACCCAATTTTTACCCCCCTGATTCTACTTACCTACTTGATTTAACTGATGCAAGAGGAGTTTCACTTATTTTTGCATAATCATTTTTTTGCATATAATTCCCTATAAAATATATAAATTTTACTACCTGCACAAATTTCTCTAAAAACATATAAAATTGGTAAATATAGATGCCTCATTTCAGTTTAGAAAAGAAAAGAAAGTTAAGTTTTTTTTTTTTTTAACTGAATAAGGATGGTAGAAATCCAATCCTTATTTTGCACTAATTGCAGATAGGCAATATACTAAGACAAGTGTACAGGTCATTACAATAGTCAAGATGTGAAGAGAGTAAGTCATGGATGATTTTCTCCAAATCAAGGGAAGATAAGACAGACCTTTGCGTTAAGATGGGTCAAAAATTATATGCAGGTTTATAGATCCCTGTTTAGGCCAACAGCAAGAACCTCACTTTTATAGGAATTTTTTATAAAATTGTGGGCTATCCACTCTTTGATAGCTGTAAGACATTTGTGCAGAGTGACTAAGTTGCCAAGAGCATTTGGCTTACTGAGACATAGCTGAGTATTGTCTGCATAACGTTGACTAAACCATACTGATAGATTATGTAGCCCAGGAGTAAAGGGAAAACAGGATAGGGCCTAAAATTGACCCCTGAGGCACACCACATGTGAGAGGGGCAGATGAAGATACAATTTTACAAAGGGATACAATAAAGTTCCTGTTTGACAGATAAGATGAAAACCAAGCAAGAGCTGTTCCAGACATACCAACCAACTGTCTTAGTCAATCACTCAAAATAGCATGGTCAATAGTGTCAAACGCAGCATTAGGTCAAGGTCAAGCAGGACCAAAACAACATTCCCCCTGGTCATAATCGGAGACTAGTTTTAAATGGGGCAACAGCGTCCAGAGCTGATGTGAAAATATCATTAAAACAATTAACTAAACCGTCAATAAGAGAGTTGAGACATAAAATGACTCATATCCCTAAAAATAGAGGAACATTTTGAGGCAGCTTGATTGTTGAAAATACACTTCTGAGATGGCATGGCTGTCTGGAAAGTGGTATCAAATTGGATACATTTGTGAATGGAAATAAATCATGCCTTCTGATGGGTAAAGAAAATGAATGAACAACAGAAATTAATGAATAACAAATAAATGAATTATTAGACTGATATATGGGGCCAATATTGGCCTTTTATTTAAAATCAGATATAGTCTAGTTAGTGTCATCCACCTCTAATATGATGGATATGATGCAGTTTGATTGATTACATATTTAGTAGAAGCAGTAGTGGAGTAGTATCCTGTGTTTCAAGGAGAATCTTAGTGTCCCATGGTCTAAATGCTGTTTGAGAGGCTTTTCCACACTAGCAAGAATAAAGATGACAAGACATAAAATTGGTCAAATGTAAAGATACTGAATATCTTTACTAATATCAGCTATTGGCAGCTTCAATCCAAAAATATCTGTTAGTAAGGTCCTTCAAAAACCCTCTTAACACTATACTGTATATAATAATATAAGAGCGAAAGAAAAAAAGAGTGAGAAAATGTGAGAAGAAGAGCAAGAAAAAGAAATAGAGTGGAATCAACAGAGTGTGTGTGTCTTTATGAGAGATTGAAAATGTGCCTTGACACCATTACGTGTCAAAACTGATAGCTCATTTCAGCGTGAGAGGGTTTGCAAGCAAAAACACCGGATGCGTTGATGAAGCAGACACTCAGGCTAAATTCCCCCCTGTACTATTTCAGGAATTGATATCAGATTTCGCAGGTCATGTGCCTGGGGTTGCGGGGACGCTGCAGACTATTTTGGGTTGGGGATGAATCATGCTAATTCAGTGATAAGACGACGGAGAAAGCTTGTCGCACACAATAAGCCTTGTAAATGTTGCACATAGTTTGCACATAGCTTTGTGACTGCACTCGTTAGGGAGACACACACAAACACACGTGTTTGTTTTGCTATACTTGTGAGGACCGTCCGTCGAATGCATTTATTCTCTAACACCTAACCTTAACCCTTTACCGCCACATGGCTGACCTTAGCCCTTAACCCTAACCTAAACCGACTTTACACTCTAAACTCTAATCTAATCCCTAGGTCTATACTTTTCATTTTGCCTTTATATACCACTTTAAACAATGTAACAACAACAAACTGCGATTTGAGAGGGCTAAAAGTCCTAAAATAATTGTAACCTTAATGCTTTCCCTAATCTAATCCTAATTCTAAATTTGAGTCCTAAATAAACTTATTTTTTTGGGGGGGGGCATTTTTTTGCCTTTATAATTTTAACCTTTTTGCCTCTATTGGACAGGACAGGACAAGGACAGGAAGACTGAGAGGAGGGATGACATGTGACAAACATCCCCAGCTGGATTTGAACCCAGGATGATTATCCTGAATTAACTTTAACCTTAACCCTTAATCTAACTTCAATTTTATTCTAAACCCTAAACCATAGTCATAAAACCAACCTAACCCCTTGTAGAAGTGAGGACTAACCAAAATGTCCTCATGCTGAAGGTCTAAAACTCAAACTGGTTCTCACAAGGATAGAAGTGCAACACTGACCAAACATACACACACACACACTCCGCTGCTCCCTTTGTGAAAACTCCATGAGGCAGATCTACTTTACTGTCATGCACCATGGATCAACAGTGAATACAGCGAAGCATCTCTTTCGGAGTTCAGACGGGAACAGCACTAACCTGTTCTGCTCTATCACAGTGATAAGAACTCAACAGTCTGGATCCAGGCTATTGAGGCCAAACACAATTTCGTCTTTGCAGAGAACCAAACAACGAAAAATAGACTCTTTGTAGTACGTAGCCTCTGTAGTAAGTAGCTTACTGATCCTGGAGCTGTTGGAAAGAGCTCCATCAATCATCATGTGGTGTTGAGACGAAGGCTCCCAGTGAGACTATTTCAAAAAGCCAGATTAATGACTTTTTTAAAGACTTTTTTACAGTAATGGCATTTCATTTTTACACCAATTTAAAACCCAAAATAAAGAAACAAAGCTGTCAAAATCAGCCTATTTTTGATTGAGCATAAATACTGAGAATTCTGAAACTGTGAATGGACAGAATAAGAAACAGGACACCGGGAAATGAATAGTTAAAGGTCCAATTGTGTATTAGTCCAATTGTAGTAAAGCAGATAGGATGCATATTGTACTACTAACCCTGTTCTGTATTAATCTAAGAGTGGACATGCAGAGCAAAGAAACCTGTCACTATATGGTGAAAAAATAAGACCTATTATAATTGTCTTCAAGACATTTTAATACCTTTCAAGGCCTTAAATTTAGACAATTCCACTTTTTTTCATGGACAGGCGGATACCTTTTGAAATACCTTTTTCACCCATTATTAAGCCATGCCACAATAAAAGCTTTTCTACTTATTCGCCACTTCAGTGTGACTCAGATGTCTTCACAAGGTTATCTTCTCTCCAAATCCACCATTAGTAAGGCGCTGACAAACAAAGACAGACCTCCTGGTTTGTTTGGCTCTCTGCATGTCCGTTGCTCATTCTGAAGAGCACCTGATTACATCTTTTGCACTTGGACCATGAAGAACTGGTTGATGAATCAACTTTATTTGGCACTAACACATGTACACATGCAGTGAATTTCTTTCTTCGCATCCTACCTCTGACTAGATACACACACATCACCCCACACACATACTTTTCCGGTTAGAGGACAGCGCAGGCAGCAGCTACCGGACAGTGTGCCTGGAGCAGTTGGGGGTTAGGTGCCTTGCTCAAGGGCACTTCGGCAGTGTTGGTGGGCACTGTAGCTGTGGCACCAGTCATTTTTCAATCACCAGCTCACAGCTGGAATGTGCCCTCCTGGTGGTGCCGAGGATTGAACCAGCGACCCTCTGGTGATGGGTCGGTCTCTCTAATCGCTAGGCCAACCTGCCGCAACCAGGTAGCGATTTTGACATTCATTTCCACATGCCGATGTGGCTAAGAGCCTGTCGTTTTCTCATTAGATCCTTGTTGAACTGTTGTGTCTGAGATGCCTGTGGTAGTAACCATTGTAGGCCGGCTGGTGCTCCTGCAGTTACATCGGAAGGTTGATTTTTACATTTCACATTTCTCTACAGTTCAAATTGTTTGTGCAAGTGCTTGGCTAGCAAGTAGAAGATTCATTTCAACTTCCCTGGTTCCCTGATAAGTGAGGAATTTCCCAATTTGTGTCATTTTACAACATAACAATTTCATTTAGGTAAATGGGCTTAATCCATTGTTGAGGATGTATTGTTAACATAGTAGGCGCATGTGATTTGACTTTAGTACATTATTTGCCAAGATACTTACTCCTGGCAAGACACTGTGCTGCCCAGAGAAAGTCATGTCAATTTAAAATATTCTTAAATATGTTGTCATTTCATAAACCTCTCCTCAAATGAAAAATTACAATATATTCTAGGAGGAAGTGCTGCACTCCTGTCACAATGTCAGGCGGGAGGGACATTAACACTGGAGGAAAAAGATGCACCCTGTATACTGTCGTATGGCTTTGTTGAGATGTTTGTTGTTGTTGCTGTCATGTCGCCAGGGTTGCTGTCTGCATCTTATTATAATCTGTTGTTTATTGTTTTTTGCTTTGACACAAGTACTTTTGGATATCATGCCAATGAAGGAACTGAAAACATTTCTTTCCATTTAGAGGTGGGATAAGGAGCTGAGAGTTTTGCGGTGCCGTGTTCGTCTCCGACCATTAAAATGTTAAAGAGAAACAAGAGGCCTGGGAATAAGGAGAGAGCCCAGTGAGGCAACACAGACCAGCACTGTCCTGTGGTAGTCACTCAGCTGGGCCCCATGGCTC
>OOFE01050982.1:6280-26551 GCA_900323365.1 Monocentris japonica | reverse complement strand
TTCCCTGGAGCCAAGTCCTCCTCAGCCATCTCCACCCAGCCCAGGGAGCGCACCGCAAAACACTGGAGGACATGCAGGCACACAGACACACACAATACACGTTAGGCCCGGTGATTTAATATACTTGATTTTCGAAAAGTTTGTTCTGTAAGGTGCTTCAGAGAAGAGCAGCCCACCAACTGGCATATGTTGAAGGTATGTTAATCCAATCAAAACCTTTAAAAGGCATTTTAAAGGGTTTTCACAAGGCTGATGACCGTGATGTCTAGTTGCCTCCGATACCTCGCCAAGTTCACAGGCCACTGGGTTTTGAACTAGCATTTCTAAAGGAAAAGCCAGAACTTTGCTTTGAACTACCTTCAACCTCCAACCTAGAGACTGAGAAAAAACTAGATAAAGATAGAAAGACAAATAGGCAGATGGGAAGAGACAGAGAGAGGAAAGGAAGGAAGAGGGTGAGAGGGAAGGCAGAGAATGAGGGAAGTCCTATTTTCATCCCTCGGTCCTCATCAAGTATTTAGTGAAATTCAGCAGTCCGTTCATAAAGCACTCTGCAGATTGCTGAGGTCCTCTGGGTGAATGAGGCCAGAGAGAGCGAGAGAGAGAGAGAGAGAGAGAGAGAGAGGGGGGGGAGAGAGAAAGCAGGGGTGGATTTGTAATTAAAAAGATGAAGGGTGACAGGTAATTCTGGCATATGGTTAGGTTGACAGACAGAGGTACAATAGTGAAGGAGCACATGAGTGGGGATGTAGAGGAGTATTGACGAGGGTTTGAGGCATAAGGGAGCAAAAAAGGTAGAGAGAAGGCAGAAAAAATGGCAGGGATGGGAATGTGTTCTCAGTTGAAGTTGCTATCAAGAAAAGGTAGTGCAGTGAGTCAGCACAAAATGTACATTTTGTGATAAAAGCATAAAATTTACCACGACATGATACAAAAATTCTTTTGGCCATTTTTCAAAATGATATGATCATGGAATTTGATTCAGTATTGTGAGATATTTTTGTAATCAGATTTCGAAATGGCCAGACAGGTTTTTGATACAGCCTTACACAGCAGAGAGGAGATGGGAATATGTTTTCATCCACAGAGCCAAGGAAAAATCCCAATAATACATAGTAATCTATTCAAACATTTGAAAATGTGTCCCTTGCCAAGCACATACCAGCAGTGCCATTGTACTCTCCTATCCTGAGCTTGTAGAGGTTCCTGGCGTCTCCAATAGAGAACTTATCATAGCTGGCGTAGACTGATTCCTGTCCATCCCTCATGTCAATCCTCAGCTCATAACGACCCTGAGTGGCAATCTTCTGGATGTTGTCGAGGCCTAGAGAGAAACAAGACACATTGCATTGCATTTCACAGACACAGAAGAAACACATTCATTGTAACTTTTATCATTTGATCACATCAGGATGTATTAAGAGACTTTCATCAAATCGCTGTCTAATCTGCAAAACCAAACATGAATAGTCAGCCTCACATTGGGCCTGATTCACAAAAGTTTTCTAAAAGGTGTGCAGACTTAAGGGTCGTGTGCAAGTAAATCATGGCCAAAAGAGGAACTTTGCAGAGTCCGAAATTGAAGTTGTGCGCTCATACGTGCATGAGAAATAAACAACGTAATTTTCAGAAGCATAAGCAGTGGAGTCACAGGAACTGATAAAAGTAAAGCATGACAAGAAATGATTTATGCTGTCAACGCACCGTTGCTGAGGTACAAAAAGAGATGGGTCGACATGAAATTAGATTGCAAAAACAGAATAAGGAGAAGTAGGTGCATATTATCAGCCACAGGAGGACGGCAGGGCACTGTGGTGCTATCCGACATGGATCAAAGTATCAGCCCCATAATAGGAGAGACCTCACTGTCGGTTGTCCAGTCGACATTGGAGTTCAGTCCATGTGATCAACCCATCAAGTATGATAATCTTGTATTGTTATAAATAAGGACATTTCTGCAAATGCCAGCCATCTTAAATATTACCAGCTCAATTCAAGAATGTCAACTTGAATGGAAATGCTGCTTGTACTGATTTGACTTCGTTGACTTTCTCACCGCCCAGGCCTGGTGAGAAACGGATAACTAACCAGCCTTATGCATCGCAAGGAGAGAGGAGAAGAAAGTACTACAGGAATGCTTATCTAAAATCAAGTGTTTGTTGACAGCACAGATTGTAGTTGACACTTTATATGTGCTACCTTTTAAAAGAAGCCATACTGAATACATTTGTTTACTTACAAATAGGGAGTTTATTTCCTGTGAGATGTAGCATGTTTTTATGCCTGCTCTTTTGAAACTTAAAGGTTTGAATCCTGATAAGCAATATGTCAGACATCTTTGTCAGCTGGTCCTTGGAGAATCTGGATTGACTGACATTATCACGAGTGGTGGACAGTGTCCCTATCCTCTCTAAAAATGCCATGTGTCACGTTTTGAGATATACAGCTTTGCTCCCTATCTCCAAGGTAGCAGATATGAGGGTCTTTTGGACCCAGACATGATAAGGCCCCACAATGACCTCAGAGATTGGAACTGCCTTCGCTATCAGATTACAACAACAAATAGCACCCATTTGGAAAAGAGCTTTCTTCCCTGCTTAACCACCAGCAGAAACATCACACACGTACTTTTTCAGAACCTGGCGAAAAAAAACAAATCTTCAAGCCTGTGCTGATAAGGAATGGGGAGATGAAATCGGGGAGAGGGGAGAAACTAAGTCTGCTGTAATATGTCAATGGGAAGCAGATAAAATCAATGTTACAAGCCACAGGCTGGGGAAAAGCAATTACTGTAATAAGATTTTGTTAAACACTGAGTGAACTCAAATTTGCAGTGTATAATATAATTGTTTTATCAACGATTAATCTAGTACCCACAGTTTTTCACTATTTTTTTTCTTGACCATTTTTATCAGATCAGACTGGGGTTTAAAAATGCATTTGGATGCAGTTTTGCACTCTTCTCCTATTATATTGCCAACATTACCATCTTGTAACATTTTATTACCAGCCTTTCTTGTACACCTATGGAGAAACAAGGGGGGAAATTAAAAAAGAAAGAGGGGAAGAGAGAATGGGATAATTATCACATACTGCACACAGCCACATTGGTTTCTCTATGTTATTACATCATCACACTGTGTTGTGCATAAAACAGGGTAAGGACAGTGAGTAGGGAGAATAGATTGCCCTTGAGCGGCAATAAAAACGTCCATTTTCAAACTGTAACAGATAATAATGAAGGCTTAATTTCCATATTCTTTACTGCTGACCAGTTAATTGCCTCTTTTCAGTGTGAGTGGATTTAATATCTCTGTCTATGGCTCCATATTGTCCAATATACTGCTGTTCTGTGTGTAGTATTGGTGATTAGCTAAATGTTCGCTATAATGGTTCTCCAGGGTTATTACAGCGACTTAATCTGCAGAAATAAGAATGGAGGTCAAAAGCTGTGCTATTGCAATAAAGTCTGTGTGACCATCTGTATGATTCTTTTGATGTAAAGATCATATCCTTTTACATGAAGTGCCTATAGTATATATACGTCATACACTGTCAGCAGTTAAAATGCAAAGCAAATATGATGCCCTGCACAGCACATGACAGAAATAAAACCTCTATATGAGAGGTACGTAATCAGTGCATGGTCATGCAGAATACTAATATTTCAGAGCAAATTTTAAAAAAAAGTATTATCTATTTCTGACTTTTGATTTCTAATACTGTGTGAGAACTGCATCATTTCCCTCATGAAAATGAGAACTGCTTCCTGAGTGGACATATTTAATTTCTGTGCTCATATTGTGCACCAATAGTTGGACATGTATAGTATAAATCCCCCCCCCCTTGGTCATATACACTGCTTCTCAGAATCACAGTAATCATTGGGTCTGTGTACACTAACAGGTCAGTTTCATACAGCAGTCTGAACATATTGCACAGTACAACCAGGCTACCATATCCCCTGCTGTCATGTAATCCAGAGGGGACAGGCTTTCACAGGAGAGTAGTCAGGGAGCTCTTGATGTGCCACAGCCTGGGGTGACATTAAAAGCTGCTTTTATGGACTGAGAGGATAGAGTACAGTAAAGGAAAGAATAGATGGAGGGAAGAGGGGGAAAGTGCAGTAGGAAACATTGAAAAATGTAATGCAAGACCCTGGAGACAGTGGTGCTCTGGTCCAGTAAATCCAGGAGTGGTGTGGGGCAGATTATTGCTGATTCACCTGATATGGAAACAGGTCAGATGAAATGTTGAACTCTACCCATTGAATCAGATAGGCTACCGCAGCTCTATATTGTAACGCACAGACATAGCCATTAAAAAGCTCAACGGTATGAGGCAAATCCCTGTCAGCATCTTGCTCAGATAGGTAGCAGGATGCTGACTCAGATAGCAGGATGCTGCCTTCAGGTCTCTCTAAGAAACAGCTAAAAGAATTCTAACTGGTCCTGTAACCTGCTGAAATGACTGTGGCCATCATCATTTTGACAACCGCTTCCTGTATGGGATGCAGTGCGAGAATATTTATGTTAAAATAAAGTCATGTGTTATCCACTTGGACCAGACAGAATCCTAAAAACCTGAGGGCGTAATCTTACCATCATAGTGATGCAAAATTTACTCATTTACTTCAACTTTCCTGCACTACAGTGAGTAATTGTTGCACTCTTCCTTGTTGATGGGTAGAAAATCATTGATCGATAGCAATGGATAGCAATTCTGTTAAAGTTTTTTTGGCGGCAAGAAAATGTGTAAAGAGGAAGGACCAGGGATATGGGAAAGTTCTGTGCTACATTAGGCTTGTCCATAATCTACCACACAACAATTGTAAAGGAATTAGTTTGCAGCAACCACTGTAATTCTATAGCAAGATAGATGCCAGATAGATGCATGAAGTGGGAAATCTTAAATGGTGATCACTTTATGCTTTTATTTATTACAGTGTGTTTATTACTTGCAAATGTATGTTAAAAAACATGAAAAAAGGCACTGTGCAATAGCACTATGCAAGATAACTGTACAGTTTCTATATACTTTTTCCAGATATAGCAGCTATCTTGTAAATTGATTCAAAATCAGAGTGTTCAGAGTTGGCAGAATATCAGCCGTCTTCTTCTCTCTCTCTTTTCTTCATAATGCAGTGCAATCTTCCTCTAATGTTCATTCAATTTCTCTTATAAAAAAGTTCAAAAGGCATTTTTCTGAAGGTCTTGATTCACTCAATGAAATATTCATGTAATATTTTCTTTTAATCATTCACACCAAAACAATAACATGAAGACTGGCCCATGAGAAAACATAGCTCATCTGCACATGTTCTAATGAATATAATTATTGTTTCGTAATGAGATTTGGGGGAAAAAATATCCAGCACTTCATAAAACAGTGAGGATGTTCTGTTGTTTTGCCTTTGAATCACAGCGACACTAAAAACAATTACCAAGTCATTTCAGGGAGAGATGAGATTTCAGAGCATCCAATAATGAATCGGATAGACTTTGTGAAGTCAAGTGGTGAAAGATGAGATGAGCAAATATGGCCGTGGTTCTCCATCTGCACAGTCACTGGCAAATATTATAAGAAAGGCTTCACTGAGTGTACAAGATACTGGAAACATCTCTCTCTGTGAAATCCATGTATTAATTGAAACCAAGTGAAAGCTGCAACCTCCTATTGATTTAACCCATTAAATCCACCTAATTCATGAAGAAAGCGTGTCGATAAAACGGGTAATACAGGATTCAGAAAACTGAGACATAGAGTGTGCAAAATGGGTTGCAGGTTGCAGCTTGCAGCTTAATGTCATCACCAATATATTACGCAATCCCCCTTCCAGCCAATCAGTAACAAATATCACCCTGTTTTGACCTGTATTTGTAGCCTGGGGCCAATCATGGTTATTTTGAAAATTCTAAAACAAAGTGGTAAGATGCGTCATGTGCAGCATGTGCAGTGACACATGGACAAAAGAGCAAACTGTGTAGTGCACCCTTTTGTCATCAAGTTTTGTCTGAGGTATCATGTGCAAACGAACGAACAAACAAACGGATGGAGACCGTTCCATTGCACTTCCTTGATTTCACTGGGGACAAAAAAAGCTGAACTATGAAGGGCTGAAAGAATGTCGCACACCAATATGACTACACCAACAGTACCACTTTTCTGAAATGTGTTAGTTTGGTGCCTGATCTGGGTAAAGCATAAGCTTAAAAACAACCAAGAGAGATCTTTATCTCATCCTGCAAGTAATGTTTCCACTACTGAAGATGTTTAAGTGTCTGTCAAAATAAATTAAGTTCAGCAGCAATCTCAGACCAGATGACTGACTAGATCAATGATCTAATGGTTAGTGTCCACCCTGAGAATAGGGGGGTTGGAGCGTGAGCCCTGGCTGAGTCATACTAGATTTCAGAAACTGGACGTGATGCCTCTCCGCCCTGCACTCAGTACTAAAAGAGATGGATTGGGGGTAAATCCTTCCAACAGACTGGGATCCTGTCCAGAGGGACATACGCCTAAGCTGTCCACAGCACAGTAACAAGAGATAAGCATCTGGCCTTTGAGTCTGAGCCTTTGGGTCAGACAAGAATTACTTATTTGAGATAATCCATTTTAAACTACATTGAAATTTAGTGTATTTTTGCCCAGATCTGGTTGGTTTTGTGTGAGTAAGATTCTTACCAAGCCAGAACTCATCCTCCAGGTTTCCAAAGCCGACCCGGTAGTCACTCCATTTCCTGGAAAAGTCTGTCAGGCCATTCTGGCGACGCTGGAAAACCTGAATGCCAATATTTCATGATGCAACATGCTCAGGAGAATATTTGACTATCAAGTACACATCACATTTTATGAGCAGATTTCATCAACTTGTTCAGAAGTTAACATACACTCAGAGGTGTAATCAAACAGATTTATGCAATGTTATACAGTAGAACATTTGACAATAATATCCACCACCTCTCTATCTGGTATTGTTATGATCCAGGGTCTGTTATTCTCTCTAAACTACTCTCCTACTCTCCCCCCTCTTCTCTACCCCACTCCCACAATCCCATAATACTTTTTTTTACATGTGATCTCAGTGACTCTGAGTATCTCTAAAAGTGCTATAAAAGAAAATGTATCTTTACTATCACTTACAATCCAGCCCCCCTCATCGGTGGTCATGTCACAGTAGACCTGAACGCCCTGGCTGGGGTCTCTGTTGATGTAAATGGTGTAGACACCGCTCAGCGTCTCTCCATTCAACAGGTGCTGGGCACAGTTCTGAGGCGTTGCAAACAGACGACTCCCTGGGGAAGAGAGGAGGGGTGAAGACAGGGTAAGATTTGCTTTTCTTCTTTATTCTCATGGCTTGACCAAAAAAAAAGTCATATGAAAATACAGATTGGAATTCAAGACACAAGTTGGTTTTCACATGTGATGTATAAACTGTCACATGTGATTTTGGATTACAATGAGTGAAAAAATACTGTTCACATGTGGAAACCAAAAAGCACATCCTTTGAATTCACAGCTATATCTTCACATGACTTTTTTGTAAGGGGATATGGTTTTGCTCCAAATTATTTGAGCTATTAATGAATCGGTTTTGGTGCTAAAATCAGATAGACTGTGCTCAAAGAAGAGAGAAAGTTTGTGTATCCACAGGTACCAAGTTTATGTCTGTGTGATGAGGGGAGGTAGGTGAAAGGTGTCTCTGACTTTGAGCACTCATTTTTCCTAAACATAAAGTGAAATGTAGTAGTGAAGTTAAGCATAAGAAAAAACGTGTGCAACTCTGTGCACTGCAGCCTGTATGGGCAAGAAAACCCTACCAGTGGTGAAGGTAGTCGAGACTATAGCACTGGTGTCTAGTCCTCTTGCAGCCTGGAGCCTGACAGTGTACTCCGTAGTCTCAGCCAATCCCTCCAGACGAATCCACGTGTCTTCAGCATCCAGGATCAGCTCCTAGTACACACACACACACACACACACACAGAGGTAGCACATGCATACATAAACATAGGGTTAAAATATATGAGATAACTAGACAGGAAAGTGTTTTTTCCCTAAAGGAGATAGTTTCATATATTTATTCAGTCTAAACATCAGGGTAAAACATGCACTGCATTATACGCTACAAACCCCATAAGTCACTAATAAAACATTCACTTGAGCTTGTGAGCCTTATAAAACCTAAGGCAACAAAGAAACCTTCAAGCTGTTCTCAAGAAAATCATGGCAGCTTGCTTGTGCTCCATACTAAATAGTACCATCTTCTTCAACCAGCAACAAAAATAGTGGAGTCGTGTTTAATGGGAAAGACAAAGGGATACTGGGTCCATTTAAATTTCCATTACCATTTAGATATCGTATTAGTAAAAGTTGCAGCTCTCCTGACTCGGAACAATTCTGCCTGCCTGCGTTTTCATATGTGAAAACTGACCAGGGAAAAACAGAGGGATTGAGTTGGAGGAGCAGAAAACCAGAGAGATACAGAGAAAAAGAGATTGAAGGGTCTTATCAAGCAGCCAAGATGAGAACCTGCCAAACAAACCACTTTTTTATTTATGGTGAAAACGTCATGACAGCTCAATTGCTTCTCTTTGTTTTTGACAAATCCTCTTTTATTGAGCTGACCTTATGGAGCCAATAGCCAAGCAGTTTGCCCGTTCTTGTGTTTTCTCTAATATCTTTTTTCTCAGATCAGACAGGTAGAAACATGACATAGTTTACGCGTGCATGTGTATGTTATCTATGGTTGGCTTGGAAACACATAAAATATGAACAAGTAAAAATGAAATATTTAGCCATTTTGGAAACAAATCACACATTTCCAGGCAATATGTCCATGTGAATTATGCAGCAGAGCAGCTGGTAAATGGTGTCTCTCTGTCTCCATGGATCTGACACTGTCACTGGGTTTTCAGGGTCAAGACAATAATTTTATTGCAAGCAAACGGCCCTGTCTTATCAAGGATGATACAGTGCACACATTGATTGTGTGTGTGTGTGTGTGTGTGTGTGTGTGTGTGTGCACGCACGCATGAAGTGTGCAGATACACGTGCGTGAGTGTTGAGATTTGATTGTTCCAGACATTCCCCTTACTAATAGTGATACATGCATTCACACACTAAGTAAATGTTGATCAGAAAAGAGATTCCTTTCACAGATACTCAGTGAACATTATGAAAACTTCATTATCTCCCTAAGAATGGAAAGAGGCTGAAGAGCTGTAAGGCTCACCAATACATGGCTAGGTTACAGTAGAGATAATTCTGCTGCATGTTTTCAGACAAGCAAGCTAGACCTCAATTACACCCGACTGTAGGAAAAGGAGCATTTCAATCTCTGCTTGCAGCAGCCATTGTTTCTATAGAAACATGTATCAAGATCATGAAATAAGGCAGAGCACTCCACTAGCATCAAGAAAGTGACCCTTAATTCATAACATCTCTTATCTCACCCTAATGGCAGATTTGTTCACTTGTTTTATAAAAAAATAAGACTTTAAGACTCAGTATTGGATTAAATGACTTGTTAGGATGTTTTTTTTGTAGTGCGTAAAAGAAAACAGGATAATTTAAATGCTGTTTAAAGTTACTGTATGTTACATTCTCTGTGCATGGCTGACCCCCGCTGGTCAACTACACACCAGTATGAAACATGCAAGGTGAGAGAGAGAGAGAGAGAGAGAGAGAGAGAGCATGAGAGAGAATCTGGAAGAATAAAAATATAATACAAATATTTCTTGGAGTATATAAACATGGATGTGTGTGCACACACGTGTGTGTGTGTGTGTGGGTATGTGTGTTTTATGTATAAAATGTTTCTTCATAAGATCACAACAGAAACACATTGCGTCAACAACTGATCACTGTGGGAGACATTGAAGGGGGTAGTATATGTGTGTCTGTGTGTGAGTGAGGGAAAGAGAAAGAGAGAGTGTGTGTGTGTGTGTGTATGAGACCTAATTGCCAGGGGGAGAGAAATGTCTTTTGCTGAGCATCATGGGAAATGGTTCCAGTCGCTTCGTTAACAGGCGTGTTGCGTTTCACGCAGCACAGCTAATGTGCTTTATTACCATTACTCAGCCACATCAAAAGTTTAATCAAAATAAATAATGTCTCTACTAGGGCACATTAAAATAATGTCTCTATTGGATAGGCAATTTCAATGTGTCATTCCCTTGTGTGTATGTGTGTGTGTGTGTGTGTGTGCCTGCTTGCTTGCATATCCTATTTCAAGGGACTTTTTGATTGATGTGTTCTGTATTTTATCTCTTTAGAAGTACTTGTCAGGAAATTGTGATTTTGCATTTAGTTTCTTTTTCTGAACACTGTTCCCCCTCAGGTACATAAAGTTGATTAAATTGAGAACATTTTCGACTTTGCAGTAATCCAAGGAGTGTCAAGTTATCTGACAGTATCTACAGAATTAGACTTCTATTTTCAGGTGCATGGATCAACAAGAGCCCATTCCCCTGCTACGTGTTTGGGTTGCAACTGCAGGCATGGAAATACATTCTGCATCATTTCAGGACGTGCGAATACAACTGGATATGGAATAACTTGTTGTTTGCAGATAAGATGTTAACATACAATGTAGATGCCATATGTATTTCTGTGTGTGTTTGTGAGAGAGAGAGAGAGAGAGAGAGCATGTGCACATCTGTGTGTGTGTGTGTGTGTGTTTGTGTGTGTTACTGTGGCATGCATGTGGTCTGTGCCCTACGTACTTTACGACTGCCGTCGGCTGACTTGTAGGTGAGCATGTAGTTGTCAATGTCGGCAATTGGCGGTTGCCAGGAGATCAGAGCGCTGCGGTGGTTCACCTCACTGGCTGTCAGGTTAAGGGGTGCATCCATGGCTATCAGAGAGAGAATATACATCGTTATAACAATGTTTAGAAAGACAGTGATTCACAAACTGGGATTTTTAATATTTTATATTATTTTGTAAAACTGTTCATATCTGCAGCCTCGAGACTTAGATAAAATATCCTCAAAACAAAACAAAACACAATTAGAAGATAATTAGAGTCAGTAATGAAGAGATTGGTGTTCTGATTGGACAACCCACTTTTAAATCTGGCAATCACAGTTTAGTTTTTGTTTAGACGGCTTGTGTCACTCCGTCTGATGGGCAGATGGGAGATCAGCTACCATTGCCTGCATTCAAACTATTTACCAACCAGTTAATCATACGGCTCCAGCATCAACTTGTTTGGACAAAATGACAATCCCTATTTACCAGACCAGACTGTAAATTGTGAGGTTATCACTGTGGTAATTATGTGGTAATTGTGTCAGACCTACCCCTAGGTTGCAAAATTACAGGCCACTCAGCTTTGATAACTGTCGGGCTTAGCAGATAGCTTGGGAGTGCGAGTCACATTCAATTTAGTATTTCACAGCTTTTTGTTTTTACATTCTGGACATTAGCGCGCATCAGTTATCTTATACACCTTATGTTCATATACTCCATACATATGTCTGGCCTGGACAGCTCAGTCAGTAGAGCATGAAACTCTCAGTCTTAGGGTCATGGGTTTGATCCCCACATAGTGTCAGATATCATGTAAGTCGCTCTGGATAAAAGCATCTGCTCAATGACTGTAATGTAGCTCTGTGTACATGGATAACTGGAATACTAGAATACTGAATGTTACTATGGAAAAGAAGCTCACTATCACTAATATTTGTATATTCTAGCTAGTTTATTAAAGGTTGACGAAAAAACAATGAAATATTCTTGTACATGTACATGAGATGGTTGCTGGGACCTGGTCAGTAATCAATCAATGAGTCACTTTCTGTCACTTTGTATCACAACCACAAGTGTTCAAGCCCAGATCACAAATTAATCAGCAAGCCCACCCAAGTTTTACCACACAATACCTCACACCACCCAAGCACATTTTTGGGCCCAAATAGGTTAATAGTGCCTTTGTTGATACTTAACCACATCACAAAGGAACTCACCGCAATTTCCTCATCTTACATCATCCTTTTTGGGTCAATATCTGATCCTGAAGCATTTGACACACTGTAATCTCAATAAAAAATATGATTTTTCAGTTTCCAAGAGTTACATCATAATTCCGGGGCATATCGTCAGCCAATGTTTAACGGCAGCGTAGTAGGAGGGATTGCTAAAAACGAGGTACTGTGCTGTGTGCAGCGCAATCCAACATCACTGCTGTGAATATGAGATCAAGATATCTCCTACATGGTTGTCTGTTTCTCTGATTTTCTTTCTTTCCGTCTGACTTCCTGCCTTTTGATTCTTGCTCTTTCGCTCTCCGTCTTCCCTCCGTGGTGGAAATAACGCTGGAAATAACGTAGCCTTTCAGAGGCAGCCTGACAAGGAAACTTTGCCTGAAGACTTGAAGGGCTGAAGACTTGCCATCTTAAGCTTTTAGCTCAACAGTTGACCCTAGCTTGAACCCAGACCTCACACACAGAGGCATGCCCACACAAGAAAACTCAAAAGCACCCTCTCAACCACACAATCAATCCACTGTGTGTGTGTCTGTGCATGCAAGTGTGCACATACTGAAGGATCAATGACAGCTCACTAATTAACAGCGTGTGCCCGCCTTGATAACCTCCAAGAGGATGCAGGGTGCCTTCTCTCAGAGACAATGATAGGCACACCCTCAGAGAGACAGGGGGATGGAGAGAGAGGGAGAGAGGAAGAGAGAGCTCTAAGAAATAATAGCAGGTCTATTTCAGATTATACTGAAGTCCACACTGACATGCCAATCTCCTCCTCTCCTTCACTTTCACCTCCCTGTCCTCCTCTTTATTGACCTCCTCCTCTACTTTGTCTGTTTCCTCCCACTTCGTCAATAACCCGTGGCCTTCTTCCTCTTCTCCCTCCTCATCTCCATCTTTGTCTCAGTTTCTTCTTTCCACTTCTCCTCCCTCCTCATCATTTGTCCACCCCCTTTTCTCCTTATCTGACAAGCTACAATTCCAATTCAACGTGCCAGAGAGACTGAACGGGAGTTCCTGTCATCGCCGCTTCTTGATGGACACAGGTGCAGCAATTGTGTGTGTGGGGGATAGATGAGAGAGAGTGAGAGAGGTGAAAGACGTGGGAGAGGAGGGAGGGGCTTTTGAATTCAAGGCTTTAGACTGCCCACAACCACACACACCTCCTCTTGTCTCTTTCTTTCTCTCTCCATTCCCCAGATCAATCAATCACCCCTTCTCTCATTCGCTAGCTCCTATTAAACCTGTGTGTGGAGTGTACACAAGTAGGTAAACAGGTGTTGTCTGAGTTCCTGGCAGCTCTGAAGTTCCAATTTCAAACACAGAGGACTGCAGGAGTATGAGATAATTGGGTTTGGTTCATTAACACACTGTGCAAACAATGCTCGAGTAACAAACACAGACAGACCAGCAGATGGGAAGGGCAGCAGCACGCCATGATCATTTTATGTAGGTAAGGTAAGGTAGATCTCTGTCGCTTCTAAATCTTGCCCAGTGCTTTGCAGAAAGCTGGGGTGAACACATTTGGGGAGAAATGGTCCAGATGCAGCAGCCTATAGACTTATGGATGCACCTGTAGTGAAATCCCTCATTTCCAACCCTATAGCTTTCATATCAGCCTTCAAGGACTCAAGCTCTCTCACTCTGTGTTGAACTCTCACAACACCTCTCAGCTGTAGTCCAGGAAGCAACAAAACACCACTCCGAGACTGAATGCCTGTGGGAGTCTGGGCCACATTTTGCTGTGATCCAGGCTGTGCTGTGATCTTGCGCTCTCTGCTGTGATCAATTTATATTTGTACAGTATGTAGACATTTTGAAACAAAGAAACAAACAAGAGCTGTACTGTCAAATGACCTATAAACCACTACACTGTCTATGGTTGTATCAAATTTTAATAGGCTTTTGCTCCTCTAAACATAAGGTCTACACTTTATATTTTCCTTGCATTCCTCGGGTTGCATCCATCCATCATAGTGGCAACCTTATGTTGCAAACACCAACATGGTGCATAGCCACTGGATGTGTTTTTCGGTTTGACTGATGACTTGTGTTTTGAAGACAAACCCCTGTCATCTGCCTACCTAGACAGCAGTGTGGTGATACAACTGAATAGAATGACTGCATACGTGTTTGGAAGTTGGAAATGACGGTGCCGCTAGTGAGGGGTCCTTTGGTAGCGTAGAGGGCAACAGAGTAGGTGGTGCTTGGCTTCAGATTGGATAAATACCACTCCGAGACTGAATGGCTGTGGGAGTCTGGGCCACATTTTGCTGTGATCCAGGCTGTGCTGTGATCTTGCGCTCTCTACTGTGCCCAACAGCTGCTTGGGGAATCCATTCTACTACAGTCTATTTCCGATTTCTGGAGACTAGTAGTTCTCTTGCCTACCTACGTTGCATTTATTGTAAGTTGCTTGGGTTAGTGTGCTTAATGACTGTACTGTAATGTAATGCAAAAGAGATACAGAAAGTCAAGACCAGACCATAAAGAACCATAACTGATCCCTAACCCCTTGACCATATCAATTTATATTAAACATTGCAAACCTGTCTCTCAGATTTCTTGTTTTATTGTGCATCATGCCTTGAATCCCTGCAGGTGCTACAGAGCATGGAATTAGTGGAAATTATGTAGCATCCCATTGGCAGTGAAAGACAGATATACAGACAGATATATCCTGCTGACTGGAAGGAGCCCACTCAGCAGTTCAGAAACTGCAGTGTACCAACAATCATAGACAAAAGGGATTCTGGACTTTTCTGGCTTGAAATGCCGCCCTCAATTCAGAAATCAGATTGTATCTGCAAAGATACAGCATATGACCACAAATTCCTAACACCATGGTCAAGTACACAAGGACAGAGAGACAAGCAAAGCGAAACCCAAGGAGAGAGAGAGGCGGATAGAAACAGTGACAGATCAACAGACACAGAGAGACAGTGACAGAGCCAAAGCCAGAGCAGTCAATCAATCCAATTAATGCTCTCAGCCCCTTTCACGGGCCTTTCACAAAGTGACACTTTCTTTCAAAGCAGAACAGCCTGAGAAAACAGGCTGTGTGAGCAGAGCATAACCAGGCTTCAGGAGTTCAATTTGGGACTCTAATTAACAACCAGAGAAGGTCCCGCTGAAGTTGAGGGACCTCAGTCACCTCCTGGTGTGATTACATGTCAGCATCAGTCCAGCAGTGGAAGGGTGTGTGCGCGTGTGCATTACATATGTTCATGTTTCGCCTGTGTTTGTAAGCATATTCATGTATGTTGGAGTGTCCATACGTGTACACATATGCAATTGTGTGTATGTGTATGTGTATGTGTATATGTATATGTATGTGAGCTCACTGGGGGGCTGGCACTCGAGCAGTGGTGCCCAATGGCCTGTGACTTTTTAATCCAAATTAAGTTAGTCAAAAACTGTCTTTATAAATTAGCTTTTTGCTAAAAGGGTAGCGCTTGATTAAGCTCAGGGATTAGCTCTCATTGTGCCTTCATTGGATTTAATTTCCCTAGCGAAATGAGGTAAAACTTAGGGAGCAATATCACTGAATTTCATCTTTGAAGTATGTTATTCCAATGCCCTAAGGAAGCTTGGTGTGCTGCAGTGAACACTCACACCTGTTTCCTATCATAAGAAATAAAATGACTCAGATGAGCAAGACAGTTACTGCTTTATTTAATAGAAGGTGGTGTTCAAAACACAACAAAATCTACCTTTACTCACTCCATGTTGTTGCCTAGATCACAGTAACTTCCCACAATGTTTTATTTGTACGAGTCTAGCTGCAACGAGGGTAGAACTGCTAGGCTTTTTCTTTTGCTGTCTGGAGAAGCATCGAGGCACATGAGGTACTTGTGTTTTTGAGGATGTTTCCAAATTAGAATCACCTAAAACTGCCAAGAACATTTGTTTATGTACGCGGTATTATATGTATATATAGCAATGACGTGGTTGGAGCTACACCTAATTTCTACAGCCCCTCTGGTGTTTTGAAGTTAAGTTCCTGCAGCCCTGCTCTCACATATTGTCACAGCTTGTTACTCTTTTGAGCAGCTATTCTCTACTGCAGTGCAGGACAGGTAACTCTGTCGCCTCGTTCCCCTTGGGGGATATGAACGCCTCTGCTGACTGAAAACTTTTTCCTTCACCAGAACTCTGAAAAACAAAGTTTATAGAGCTGCAATTCAGCTAAACTGGAACAGTTCCTTCACCCCTAACTTTCCTCACAATGCAGCCATAGATGAATGAAGGGATGAAGATAACGATTAGTGTAGTGGATCACCTGGTGTGAGATTGAAACTGAAAGTTCACAGGTTCAATCCCAATGATGGCTTGTGTTTGTCCAAGTCAATCAGCAAGAGACTGACCCTTACCTGCTCCAGGGCTGCCACTCCTGCTTGCTACTCTGATCCCTCTGGGACATATTGTTGCATGTGTGTTTCACAAGGATGAAGTATCAATTTATATTTGTACAGTATGTAGACATTTTGAAACAAAGAAACAAAGAAACAAACAAGAGATGTACTGTCAAATGACCTATAAACCACTACACTGTCTATGGTTGTATCAAATTGTAATAGGCTTTTGCTCCTCTAAACATAAGGTCTACACTTTATATTTTCCTTGCATTCCTCGGGATGCATCCATCCATCATAGTGGCAACCTTATGTTGCAAACACCAACATGGTGCATAGCCACTGGATGTGCTTTTCGGTTTGACTGATGACTTGTGTTTTGAAGACAAACCCCTGTCAGCAGTGTGGTGATACAACTGAATAGAATGACTGCATACGTGTTTGGAAGTTGGTAATGACGGTGCCGCTAGTGAGGGGTCCTTTGGTGGCGTAGAGGGCAACAGAGTAGGTGGTGCTTGGCTTCAGATTGGATAACTGGTGCTCCTGCTTGTTGCCTTCCACCAGGAAAGTATCAGCTGTCACTGGAAAACAGATGTATGACAAACACACACACACACACAGTTGAGTGCGTACTACAAGATAGCATTCAGACCATTTCACACATTTTCTTTTTTTAGTTTTGTCTAAAAAGCTTACATTAAATTATTAAATTAACATTACACAGTTTGGTCACCCATAGGATCAACTTCCAAGTCAAAGGATTCTTCACTTAAATCAATTTTCTCTGTGAAATATGCTTTGGTATAAATGAATGGTATAAATGCTAAAACTTAATTTGTAACAGTGCATCCGATATTTCATACAGCATTATGCACTGTAATATACATAAAATGCAAAATTGGGGAAACTTACCTTTACCTTTTTCAACATCGATCTTATCTGATTTTATATTTCATGAATCAATTTACAGCAGTTTCAAGACTCTAACATGTCTGCCTGATCCATTTGTTTAGGGCTAATATAGATAATTGACCATAATTGACCAATCTGTATCATCAATTATATAAAACTGCATCTGAATTGTTTGTGAAAAAATACAGGTTAAGAAAATAACCAGTATAATGTGAACATGAGACTGCTGACTAGAAAGGCCATTTAATGGCAGGAGCTTGGTGGGTTGAAGAGTTTTAATTTATGGTGGTATTGATAGCTGCATCAACTTGCCAATGTTGCCTAGAGGCTGGTTTTCAATTGTCTGTCGAGCGTAAGGATGATTTATTGACTGAGTTGACGTGTCGATTGACCTGCCATTGCGGGTGGTGGTATCTGGATAATTCTGTGTATTGCTTAGTCAGCAGTGAAGACAAATAAAAATCCATTTTTACATATATCATAGTATTTATCGGTTTTATACATAGAGATCAATAACATGATGGTTTTATGTGGTTATGACTGGTTGCAAATGTTCAAAAAACAATTTTGTGGGTTTTATTCACCATGTTAAAATATGCTGACAGTCAAGGGATTTACACTTAAATTTCAGCACTCTGGACATTGGCTGGGGCTGGTTTCCAAGTATCTGTCCAGCATATAGATACTGTCTCTGCATCTAAGATGGCCTGGCAGCAGTCCACTCAGTCAGGGGGTGAATTACACACTGACTCTGAGGACTGAGTAATATGGATTTCTCTTGAAAACTACAGGTATGGCTTAGTGAGTAGGGTCACGGGCAAATGAGAAATATGCTTTCCCTAACATTTTCTACAGCCGATTTATGAAAGTCAGAGGCATCATGGTTGAGACCAAGTGTGGGTAACATTTGACTGGCTGTACAAATATTTTTGTAATGGGTAATGACTGCCAACACCTGCCATCACCATATTTTAGTTCTGTAGCTAACGTTGGCTGGGGCTGGTTTTTAAGCGCCTGTCAAGTGGTTGGAAGCAGTATCTGTGGTGAGCTTACCTGACTTGGCAGTCATCCACTTGGTCCACTGAACAAATTATATACCAACTCTGAGGGGCTGAGCAATATGGACATTTTTTATCTATCTGGATATGGCTGTCATACTGTGAAGACAAGGATTGCATGAAAAGCATATGCAGTGTTCTAACTGCAATGTTTGTGCCAAGGTTTAGTGGCTCAACCAATCATAATGAACTGTTCTGAAGCAGCAAGACAGATGGTTCCATGTTGGCTTGAAGGAAGAATCTCACTGATATCTAACACTGTTTGTATCTCAATGACCTGACATGAATCTGCTCATTACACTTTGACTCTGGGGTCTGAGCAATATGAACATCTTTGGCCTATCTGCCAATGGACATGGCTCACACATTTCAGAAAATAAAAATTAAAGGTCCCTGCAGCCAGTGTTTCTAATCCTAGCATTGTGTAAAATGATATCTTAGAGCTCTCTGCTCTATCAACAGTAAGTACTTAAGTAAATCTTCATATAACACTTTTAAAAACCAAGGTTACAACATGCTTCACAAAACAAAACAGAGCAGTCAAAGTAAAAATAACAGACACACCAGGGAGAGGCTATTTCACAGCATGGGTGCTACAGCAGCAAATACACAATCTCCTCTAGATTGTAAAGTCAGCCAAGAGACAGCCAGAAGCTCTTGGTCAGAAGGGGTCAGCAGTTCACTAATAAATGATGTAATATATGTGCCTGGCCATGCAAAGCCTTCAAGCCACCAATGTAAGGAGGCCAATGTGGGGGTGATGTGAGACCAACGAGGGGTCTTTGTCAGTAGCCTCATAACTGAATTTTGCAGTATATGCAACTTTATAATAGTTGCTTGACTAAGGCAGGTGCACAAGGCATTCCAGTAATCAAGGTGGGAAGAGACAGAAGCGTGGATGATTTTCTCCATATCGCCATCCATCCATCATCCATATGTCATCTAATGAACTGGAAATTAACTAAAGCATTTATGACATAACCACTTACTCTGGTTGTGTGTGAGAGTCAGCACATAGTTGTCAACACTGGACAGAGGGGGATTCCACCTCAGCAGGGCTCCTTGTGGCGTGATGTTGAGAGCTGTCAACTCAGCTGGCATGTCCATCGCTAGGATTACAATACCACAGGTAAGATAGACCATTGTAATAAAAAATATCCATAATGACAATGACAATAGTAAGTTGTCAAGTGATGCTGGGGTCATCAGCTCAACTCAGAAGTCCATGGCCTCGGAAACAGAAAAGTGCATACAAGTTTTCCCAGAAAGACTTTAAGTACAAATAAAGCACCCAGGTTGTACTGTTGGCCTCATGCTGTTGATACCTGCTCTTGAATCATAAAGAAATTTTTGCTGCAAAAATGGTGACCTACTTTGGCTGGGTTGCCTAAGCATTTCTACCGGGCCCTATGGCAGATGCCCTGTTTGGAGGTGATATCCTATGGCTGGAAAGATAATGGTTGCTGAATTTTTGGTGGAGTAAAAAAGGTTTTCTACCATTGCCGATCTGACCTATTGGACAATATTGTCATATAATACAGAATAATATCCTCAAAAAGATCATATAATCAAAGAAATCACAATTCTGATTGTTTTGTTCACTTTGATTTCCTTTTCTCACTCTTTCTTTCTGTGTGTATGTGTTTTTTGTATGCATTCGTATGCCTTCTAAGTTATACATGATTGTTTGCAAGAGCATGTATTTGTGCACATTCTTAAGAGGGCTCTTTGGGGACAACCATCATGTGGTACAATTGCACCACACATGAAATATCATATGCACCTAAATGGTTCTGAATGAACAAGCATTATTTCAACCCACATCTGAGTTATACTCATAGAAACCCAGATACAGCAATGAATTCACGCTGATTCATAATGACTTTCTTCGCTATTTTGATCACCGTTTCTTCAATTCTAACTGACATCAAAGAGAAATTATGCAGTCAAATATGCTGTAGA